>JASAMW010002833.1:0-12201 GCA_030247985.1 Epsilonema sp. ZAB3_2
ACTATTTCAAACACGCCGTTACATACAGAAGTACCTCTTTTGGGATGGGTTGTGGCACACAGCTGACTCCAATATCTGTGCCGCACTGGTATCCTCTGTAGTAGACAATGAAGCCGAGCCTGTAGCACTGGTGCACCATATTGCCCACGACGAGCGATTCACCCATGGGTATGTTCGTTCCCTCTTGAGTCACACAATCTGTAAATATATGGAAAAATCATTCCCTTCCCTAGCTACAAATTTCCTGCGACACATATCATTTGTCACCGCTGATGACGCTGATTTTTGCACAACGACAGAAAGAGCGGGACAAAGCGTACAATGTACGTAATGTAGCTTACAACGTAAGTACAGTGTGCTTACTTTCAATGGTAACCCCTCCATTCTCTTCACACTTGAACTGCTTGTGCCTGGCAACCCAGGTGTCTCCAACTTTGTACACAGTATTGTTGTATCGACATCCGTTTGCTAGATGAAGAACAAAATGGTACACGTCAAAACCGATTGGACCCATTTTTGCTGCGCAGCTATGTTACTTGTTGTTTTGCTCTTCATAATATTAATTTCGACATACGTACGTTTCTTGATGTACTTCACCCTTCCTTCGTCTTCTTCCAGACAGGAATGCCGATATATGCCTTCATCTACGGAGCGACCCAATGTGATCTCTTGCTGATTTCCTTCGTCATCGTAAAAGAAGCATCCTGGAATTTTGGACTCACTCATCTCACAAAGTAGACAGTGTGTGTATCAAAATGCGTATGTCTGCTTGCTTAGGGCAGAAAGAAGGGAGAACGTAACGTATACGAAAAAAGAGGCAATCAATTAGTGGGCTACACACGTGGTGAGTAAACTCACGGTGAATTCACGGTGAGTTTGAACTTCGAGTTTCATTTTTTGCGTACATAGAACATGCTCACTTGCTCCCAACGAGTGAAATTTTTCTCACCTGTTCACACGTGGTGAGTTTCAACTACCGGTGAATTCACCGGCCTCCCTATGCTTCATCGCATACTTATGGGGAATTCACCGTGAGTTTACTCACCAACGTGTGTAGCGCGCTAATCACTGGCTCATATTTGCACCAATTTGTGGGGTTTGTTGAAGAACCCAATCTAATCAATCACGGGCTCTTCTTGTTCTAGATAGGCCTATCCATGCTACATTTATTTATTTATTTATTTATTTATTTATTTATTTATTTATTTATTTATTTATTTATTTATTTATTTATTTATTTATTTATTTATTACCAACGATGCTGTATCCAAATTCCTCGCATTTCATTTTGAAATTGCCGCTCTGGAAGGTCTCCCCGATGTGCAACTTGTTCCCGTTCACAATACAGCTGGGTTCTGGAAAGTATTTTGTTGAAGCTTTGCCTCATTCATGATTATTCGACATCGACACACATTTTTGGTACGCTGCGGGCTGCGGACACGGTCGCATTTTTAGAATGTAGTACGTATATATTACCTTCGGAATAGACAACATCTTTTCCTTTTCTCTCACACTTAAACCAAAAGCCATCGATGGTCAGAGTTTCACCCACCTTGATTTCTTGTCCACCTTTCGTGACGCAGGCCAACACCTACAATACGTACACAACATGTGGCTGCTGTACTACTACTGTGTACATTATTTACGTCTACACCGTAAGGAGTTGAATTCTGCTGAATTCTCCGTCTCGGCTAAAGGTCCTCAAAATTTGGAAATCGAGAGCCAGCCTCGACGATTTTTGCCTTTTTACGTGTACGTAAAATGAATTTGTGTAAAATACTGTTACCTACTGTACTTATACTTACTTACCCTGACGGTGCCATTTCTACAGGCCAGGAGCCATCTGCCCCATGCCTTCCAGGTGTCTCCATCTGGATGCTGGCCCGATCTCCAATCCCAGCAATCCCTGACGGTTGTGCCATCGTCCAGTTTCCTGGGCTTTGGCGCGTCCAAGATGGCCCTGGTCCTCTGCGGCCCACTACTGCTCAGCTGATTTCTACTGACGACTTGGCCATCCTGGTTCAGGGACACCATCACAGGAATTTGTTGGCCTTGTGGCAGAATGCGAACGGGTCCAGTGATTCGCCAGCCGCCCGGCATGGGAATAGGCACCCGGATGTTGGTGCTCTGCATCCAAGAAGCTGCATCGATTTGAAGTTGCGCAGCTGCAACGAAAGGCTTTGTTCATAAACGAACGCCGAAGGGGGGGGGGGGGCTGGCGCGTTTGCTGGGTGGGGGGGGGGGGGGGGGGGCAGCCATCCGACGGGCCGGCCGACGCTCCCGCCCGCCCCAGAGCGCCCTCGAACCAAAGACCAAGATAACCACACCGCAACAGCCAAACGCAGGACGCCCCATACACTGCAACCGCAACAACACATAACACATACCTCCACCCAACTCGCGGGGCGGGGGGGGGGGGGGGGCCATGGGGGCAGGCGTACCAAGCGCGGCGAGCGGGATCTTCTTCCGATAAGCCTAAGCGTACCACGTATAGTAAGTCATTGTTCCTATACGTCATGTATGTATGTATGTATGTATGTATGTATGTATGTATGTATGTATGTATGTATGTATGTATGTATGTATGTACTGTATGTATGTATGTACGTACGTACGGTACGTGTATGTATGTATGTATGTATGTATGTATGTATGTATGTATGTATGTATGTATGTATGTGTATATGTATGTACTGTATGTATGTACGTAGGTACGTGGTACGTGTATGTATGTATGTATGTATGTATGTATGTATGTATGTATGTATGTATGTATGTATGTATGTATGTACACTGTAGGCCTACGTACGTCATGTTCCATGGGGCTATACCATAAATGGTAGCGCAAAATAATGAGGGTCAATGAGGGTCAGGCAGGGTTAGGTTAATGAGGTCAGCATTACTATTTATGGTATAGCATAAAATGGTAAACAAAACCAAAAACCACACACAAAACACAACCAAAACAACAAAAAAAACCACCCCCCCCCCCCCCCCCCCGCGCTATACCATGCTACACGTACAGTACATAGTTTTTACTCGTTTTGCTTTGAACAGTTTGGTTTACATCTGGTTTCGGCGACTTCTTCCTCATCGGCGTCTCGTTTTTCCCTCGTCGTTGGACACCCAGCTTCATTGCCACAAATGACTTCCCCCAAAACGACCACCAACATAATCCATGGACATTTATTTCCGAAAAGCATCATTGCACTCTTGACTTTGCACAACGCACGACGTTTGGGTTGGGTAGAACACGAAACAGCATACGAACGGTAGGTATGTAGGTAGGTAGGTAGTCACGATCGGTGTTTGTGTGTGTTTACTATGTACTTCTCTGCCTGTGTTTGTTTTGAATACTTTCAACGACATTGACACTGCATGCATGAGCCTTGCAGGTATCTAACTATCTACATTTTAGGTTTCTCTATAGTCCTATGCGCAGAAAGTGACCAAATAAGTATCGGAGAAAACTTGATTTTATCCCGCCACTGACGGAAAAACCACTTCCTTCCTCTGCGTACTGTACTCTAAGAAGGTAATTTTGGAGGATGTGTACAAATAGTGTAATGTTTATATAAGTATGTACAGAACGTAGTAGTACAGTACCACAGTATGTTATTGTATGTAAACCCGAAACCGGCAAGCCAAAGAGTAGTAGTACGAACTGTACGTGAACGTACGTACGTACATGAGAGTTCAGTACCAGTCAAGTCCATCTCATAAGGAGAGCCCCTCTGTCAAGTGGAACACTAGTTGAAAGCATGCATTAGTAGCTAGGTAGGCCTACTGTATTTATTCCTTTGAGGTACTTTTTCAGGAAAAAGACTTAGCCTAAATTTTTTTTCCTGTGCCGACCGTATGTGTGCGGCCGAGTGTGTCGATCGATCGCCAATAGCTCCAACCAATTGCAGAGTGATTTATTGGCAAGGAAATCCCGGCAAAAACGGCGCACGAAACGGAATTGTTCCATGCTCTTCTTCTACTTAGTATGTACATAGGTATCTCTCGCCTCGCCTCAATTTTCAGAGAGATTAAGCTCAACAGCTCACAGAAGAAATGTTGTATGTAAGCTGTAAACCAAAAAATGTCCCTTCACTGTAGAATTACAAACGTCAACCTTTCCAGATCGGTAACTCATCAAAATGAGGTGAATGTGAACAGCCTGAACTTGCACCTCGAGCTAATCATGGAAATGAAACAACAGCACCGCATCAGCGAAAATATTACAACCATTGAAAACGATGCTAACGGTGCAGCAATTTACATAATCTTCGTTCTCAGCTTCTATTCTATGATTATTGTCACATTGTTGTACAAATATATGGAGAGAGAGAAACAGTTGGTGGCGGAAGAAAAGATGTATGTTGAGCTGTTGCATAAATCACGACAGCTCTCGTTGCAACAGGTACCGTATTTTTGGGTGTATATCCCCCAATGTATATCCCCCCCAGTGTATAACCCCCATTGGCAAAACATAAATTTTGCCCAGTGTATATCCCCCCTGGTGTATAACCCCCCATGTACTGGAAGGAAGGTACCTAGTCTACCTATGTAAGCTGGTCATAAGCTGACTATAGCTACTCCTACACCAAGCTACTATGCCTATTAGCTTAGCTGAGCATGTCTTGTACTAGAATAACCCTGTTTTGACCGCGATTATGCCCTAAAACACATACTTTTGACCTCAAAAACATGCCTCTACACATCTCTCAAAAACATAAATTTTGCCCAGTGTATATCCCCCCATTGTATATCCCCCCAGTGTATAACTCCCCATCAGACCTCTCGATTTTTGTGGGGCTATGCACCCAAAAATACGGTATACGAAAAGAAAAGTATTTCCGGTAGGATTCAGTACCGTATTTACCTGTGCATGGGGGTATGCAAAAATTGAGAGGTCCCATATGGGGGTATGCATAGGGGGGGGGGAGGTTATACATGGGGGGGGGGGGGTTATGCATGGGGCATTTTTTATGTTTTTGAGAGGTGCGCAGAGGCATATTTTTTAGGTCAAAAGCACGTGTTTTAGGGCATAATATTGAGGTTAAACCAGGGTTATTCTAGTACAATACACCCCCAAGCATGCATATAGGCATCTATTCTTAGCTTTGTGTGAGATTGGCTATGGGTAGCTTATGACCAGCTTATATAGGCAGCTTCAGGTACTGTACAGTACATATGGGGCTATGCATAGGGGGGGGGGGGCTATGCATGGGTCATTTTTTATTTTTTGCCAATGGGGCTAAGCATAGGGGGGGCTATGCATAGGGGGGGGGGGGGGGGGGCATGCACAGGTAAATACGGTATCATATTATTTTGCTTTATCGCACTACGCTGAAGCTATTATAGGCGGTACAAAAATGCAAGAGCCTCTGTGAAGGCCTATCTTTTTTATCTTCTATGAAATTGTCCGACCCCTCCTCAAGGCACCACATAAAATTACAGTATCAGTATCATACGGCATGTTGTGATGCATGGGTCACTGACACAATGTTTAGACAAAGGCAGATGTTGCTCGTCGAGTCAGCATGCAGCTGATGAACATGCCCGGCTATGGAGGCGGCGGAAAAAAGTTTTATCCGGACCACCTGGGAAGGCTGAGAGCTCTCACAGAATCAGAGGAGGAGGTAGGCTACAGTACGCTCAACTTAGTTTTGCATGCAGTCATTCCTGGCCGTAACACCTTTTGAAAATATATTATAAAAGTAGGCTATTCATCATAGCAAAAATGTATCATTGGACTTAGGGGAAGAATGGCGGACACACTGTAGTGTAGAGAAAATCACTGGCTTCATATTCGCTCATATTTTTTTCTTAGGGAACTGTACACTGTACAATGACTTTCAGATCGGCGTGAGTGTGAGTCGAATTCGAGTTCTACAGCATCGACACTCCGCCTTGAGTCAGACTGCGTCGGAGCCAGCTGGTAGTAGACATCACATCAATCAGCAGCAAGAGTCAACCCTGTTCAAATTGTAACAGCATCTCTTCTATTGTTCCTTGGGGAAGAATGGAAAAGGCGAAAGAGCTATTTGTTTCTGGTCTGTCGACGGGATTCGGACTTCGGATTTTTTGGACGTGAAGTTGAAGACTCGTCGAAGTGAAGTCAAACAAAGATGGCTCATTTCGGTATCTCGTATTCATATTTGTTTGCCATTGCTTTTTCGTATGTTATTGCGAATTGTGAATAGTTTTATCATCCTTGCTAGTTACAGTGGTACACGGTCACAGACTGAGACAGCATTTTCAAAGTTATTCAAGCATTGTGATCGCATGCGCACTAAAAGTATAAACAGAATGTACCATCAACGGTTTTGCTACCCATATTCCAGACAACAAAGAACAAGTAGGCCTACTGCAATAATACATAATAGGCCATCCAGCGAAAGTTACTTCATGGGCCTTTGCCCGTGTGCGCAAGTTGCATAGCATGTACTCCTTTACATAAGACGCGGAAAAAATTCATGCATGATTTTCTATTTTCACTACACAGGTAATGCTCAAAGACAACTCACGCTGGACGGCACGGCACGTAATACAGGAATAGGCACAACAAAGTGATGATGTCAGATTGCCTGAACTAGGTATACGTTCGTATGTATGTAGGTAGACCAGTTCAATTTACAAGCTACGTACGTACTGTAGTGTAGTAGATAGCGCGTGTCCCAAATCGATTTTACGCAGAAATTACCCCACCCCACCCCATGCATATTGATACTGCAGTAAACAAGAACAGTTAACTCTCTCCGATTATGGGCTGGACCGCTAAGACTGCAGTCCGACCGATTATTTCCCTCTTTTTCCGCCGGCGCTTCCATTCGATTCCGGTCAGACCGCAGTCGGACCGCCGTCCAGCCCATATCGGAGAGAGCTAACCCTGTTGTGCGCCTTCCCTGTGGTTGCCTTGCGGTATTCTATTCTTTCACATTGTTTCATCCAATTCGTGTGTAATCAATCGGACATGAGCGATGCGCAGTGGTGCCACGCTCTGATCACTGTTGCTGCTGCCCAGATTGACGTTGACCATAAAAAGTCGGTGCCTACAGAACAAAACAGGCGATGTATTATTATTATTCGTCACTGCATCATTACTGAGTAAATCCTCGTTTCGAAACAAGTTCTAGGTATGTAAGGCGAGTTTAGCCAATCTATCCCTGGGCCGGTACATGGTTCTGTGTGCCAACAAGTCCACAGCTGTGTCCGAGGGTAGCCGTAGCGGGTTCGATTCCCGTTCGGTCCTATTTCTCTCCCCCCTTTTCGGGACCCGGCTATCGCCATACGGAACGCGGCACGTCACAGTATGTAGTATGATATGTAGGGCACTGTGGGGTTAACCCGGACACCTAAGCTTTCCTGAACGTGCCGCTTTTCTGCAAATAAATGAACATGGTAGCTCATTTGAAAGAGGAGCGTTCAAGGAGTCGATTGATAGCATATTTGTCTCACTCGGTCCATTGGTTGCTAAGATATCCAGCCCTAAAACTTTGGTGGCCGGATTTTGCCATGGCCGGGTTTACCCCACAGCACCCTACCTCTCCCGGTTGCAGACTGGTGTTGGTCCTGTCCTCGTCTTCGTCGGGGGAGCTCTCGTCGTCGCTCTCCGCTGCTTCCACGCTCTCCGGCGCCGCTGCGGGTTCACTGTGCTGCTGCTGCTGAGCCTGCGTGAGCTTCTCCCAGCACCGCGGACACACGCGACACGGCTGTCTGCTGATGGCCGGTATGGAGAAGCGCTTGCTGGAGCACGCGCCGCACACCACCGCTCCGCACTTGCGGCAGTGGTGCTGCAAGAACACAAAAAGGCACTGACTGTACTACCAAGAATATATATATATTTGGGCTTAGGGGAAGAATGGAGGACACAGTGTAAACGAAGGAGGCAATCCCTGACTCATTATAATGGGTTTTTTGATTTCCCATTGCAATGGTGGTTGAGATGGAAGGTGATGGATTTTCACAAAAATTTTTGCACCAGCAAATAGTCCCTACAAGGCTCTTTCCGAATGCCTACTTAGTTTGTCCCAATCTGCCATAGTGATCGCTAGTGATCGATCTTTGAATCTCCACTCTTAGTGCTGGGAGGTCAACTAAACCCCACTGGAGAGAGATGGAAGGTGATGGATTTTCACAAACATTTTTGCACCAGCAAATAGTCCCTACAAGGCTCTTTCCGAATGCCTACTTAGTTTGTCCCCATCTGCCATAGTGATCGCTAGTGATCGATCTTTGAATCTCCACTCTTAGTGCTGGGAGATCAACTAAACCCCACTGGAGATGGAAGGAGATAAATGTTCAGAAAAATTTTTGCACCAACAGATAGTCCCTACAAGGCTCTTTTCGAATGCCTACTTAGTTTGTCCCCATCTGCCATAGTGATCGCTAGTGATCGATCTCTGCTTCTCAAGAATCGAAAAACCCATAATGGGGGAAATATGAGCCAGGGATTGCCTCCTTCGTTTAAACTGTGTCCTCCATTCTTCCCCTAAACCCAATTATATATTCTTGTATCTTGTTGCTACGTACATATGCATATGCACATAGATACGTACATACGTGTATGTGCCACAAGTCCCAGCAAATAACAGAGTATGAGTAATAATGCATGGACCAGGCTTAGAGGCTTACTCGGCGTTGAATGACGTTGAACTGTGTCTTCTTGCAGTGCATACAGTAGGAGGCGTCGCTATCTGGCACCCAAACTGGTGCAGAATCCCTTGCTGGCATCTTGCCGCCTGCAACATTTATTTGAAGGGATAAAAAAGTGTTTATGCTTGGACGTATAGTAGACTGCCCTTCCGCGCAGCATACGTCCAAACCATACACAGCTATGGACACGGCAAGGGAACCCTACTAAAAAAAACCGGTCCCTGTACATAGGAAGACTCGGCACGCTGTCCACCTCACTTGACCTGCCCAAAGGGCCTTAGGGAATAATTGTAATGACGCACACTTCGCACCACACCCACACACAAAGAAAAGATAGGAAGAGATTTATCTGTCCATCCTTTGTCCATCTTGTTGTGCGTTGTTTAATCGTCTTATCGTTCTTTGTACGCAATAATTAGCATGGCATCTCGTGTGTGCAAGCTAAGTATTACCCCACGCCAGATAAGCTTCCTGCTCAGTTTCAATGCGAGATTGATCGGAAAAAGATCATCGGCAGCTGTTGCAAATGTCCCAATGACGTCGCCAAAAAAAGCTACCTCGCTACAATGGGTGCGAAAATGGTCAAGCAAGCTCAGCTAGGTGCGAAGATCAAAGTTAGCTCTACGTCTCTGGCGCGCAGAAAGCCGACTGTACTGGCTGGTGAGAGAACGGCGGCGAACTGCCCAAAAACAAAGAGAAGAGCACCTAAGCGTCCAAGGGACATTTCTGCTTGCATCAAGGCCAAAGACAATCTGCCAGTAGGAAAAAGCCACGGAAAAGGAAATTGACTAAAAGAGTTACACTAACCAGCGGCATACTACAATCTACAATAGATAGAAAGAGACACTGTTTGATGAACTGGAAGTATTATTTCGCATTGGACAAAATTATGCTAGATAATGCCTTGTTGTTATTCGCATGCATTGAGATTGATCAAAGAAAAAGTGAAGAAAAAGAGAGTGCGTGACCAAAAGGGGCAATTATGATCAGCTGATTGTTCTATTCACTTGCTCGCGCGCAGCATAATTATTCTTTAGGCCCCCGTCGTCTCCCTCCTACTAAAGCGTGTGCACTAGGCTCGCCCTGCCCACTTGCCCATAACTGTGTATGGTTTGGACGTATGCTTCCGGGCATTATTGGTTATCTGTTTAGTTATCTATTTGTGCATACCTTTTTCCAACAAATCCTTCACACTACGATTGATGTGCAACATCCAATCCCGTTTCTCCGTGTCTACGGCAGCAAATACTGCGAACGACTTGCGGCCAGTTTTGATCAGCCACCCATTGCAAAACTCTGTCGCACAAAAGAGTCAGACAGGTATTATTGCAGGTCTACGCGCACATTTGGCACATACATACTTATGCACACAAAATACATAACGTCAGGCTATCGTACGTAGGAAAGATAAGTGGTCTGCTGCAATAGTGCCCTTTCAAAATTCTCGCTCCCTCCCTTCGCTCGGAAAATAGGGCGCTGTTTGAGTGACCGCGTGACGTCACAAGGAGGGTAGAAAGAGAGACGGAGGCTGCGTTCCCTCAGCTACTAAGGTCAGCCCGTATGTTTCGCTACTGCTTGCGCCTTACGTACGCACATACATACATACTTTGTGTGTTGGCAATGAATGTATTTTCGCTTATTCCGTCGGTTTTTTTATCACTTCTCGCTAGCAAACTTTTATCAGCTTTTATTTATACCTTCTCTCATCCAAAAACAATGGCAGACCGTTCTTCACATTGTCGCTCACATACTCGCACACTAAATATCGTACATAGAAATCGCGCAGCACCGTCTTCGTTTTTTCCCAAGCTGATGGACAGAACAGTACAGTCAGTACTTTCAAATCACTCTTGTATTTCATGACAAAGTCGCAGTAGCTTACTCGAGCGCACGCCATTCCACCCTGAACCTGGTACCAATACTTGTCAGTCTCCTTGAGATGGAACTGATCCGTTTTCTCGTCATACTTGCAGCAAAAGTTGCATCCGCGCGCTTTCGCAATCTCTCGCAGCGTTTCACAGCCAGTCGGATGCTTTGGGTGGTCGCTAAAGTTCTTGATTTCGATGATGCGGGTGGCTCTGCCATCCTGGAATGTTGCCACGCCATCCGGTGAGCACGCGATGAAACCAAAGTTCTCCTCCGGGCAGACAAAGATACCGCACTCTTCAACATGCGCGCCGGACGTACTCTTGTCTTGTCGCTGCTTCATTTTCGATGCCGTGGCGGACTGCGTGCAGATGACTGATGTCCTTTTTGTAAAGCATCCGCCTAATCAGGTTGTCGGGTTTCATCCTATTTAGGCGCGAGCAGATAGGGCCAATCATAGTTCCTGTGATTCGCTGCTTTCGAATATGATGCCAATGCTCCGTCTCCCGTTGCCCGCGCGAAATTTCTTCCGCTTCCTTTCGCTCCTCCTCGGTTACTGTAATATTTTCAGCTCTGTCCAGCTCGTCGAAGTTCAGCTGGTCGGTGTCACAGTCGCCTGGCGTAAAAAAAAGCCGGCACACTCCTGTGCACGACGAAGCAGCAGCTGCAACCGTGGCAGTGGGCAGCTTTTTCTCAGCAGCTTCCCGCAGCTTTTCTGCATCTCCACAGCGAGCGTTTAGAGGCGTGGGCTGAAGGACGTGAAGCCACGCAGAGTCAGGCAGTTGCTTCTTCAGTAGTTCCGTCGTTGCTGTCAGGTGTTCATCCTGTGTCAGTCGACCGTGCGCGAGCCGAGGGTCATAGGCGGTTCCGAGCAATGTGTGTGGCCTCTTCATCTTTCCCCTTTCCGCGTTGAAGAAAAAGACGTCTTCTGCCTGCATCAGCGGCAGTTTTGTACTCTTGCTTCTGGCCGCCTTCCACTTGTTTCCTCCTTCGGAGAAAATAGTCCAAGTCGTACGCTGCCGCAACAAAATGCTTGCAAGTAGTCGTGGCCAAAGTTCCGCCGCCACCGGCCTTACATTCGCAAAATGCCGCTAATATCTTCTCACCACTGCCACTAAACTGGATGCAGACACGGTACTTTTTCCCGCGATACATTTCCGCCTTAACCGAAGTCGATGGAGTTTCAGACATGATGGTCAAAGCAAAAACAATATTACAATAACACGAGGGCGTAGAAACTACGAGCTGCGTACCAGCAGAGCGGATTCTGTTCTGTGGTGGTGAGAAATGGATCTCACAATAATGTATGTACGTACACACATTTTGGTTGGCCCGTTATATTGCGTACGTACTGTGTATGACGTATGTGTATGTCTACCTATGTACCTACTTACTACCCTTACTATGCAGTATGCACGCGCTAAGAGGTTAGGTGAGAGAAGACAGCAGAAAAGACGTCCGGCAGGGGTCGAAGAAACTCCGCTGGCTGCTCGGCTTTTAGGAGGAAAATAGGGGAGGAAAAGAGGGACCAGCGAAAACTTGGCAAAAGGGAACCCAAGACGATCTCTCTCTCCCTCTTTACGCCTGCTTGCCATCGGCCCAACTCCTTCGCTTTTCTGACCCTCTTTGTGACGTCACAGTTTTCGGCCGGGGGAAGGAAGGACAGCCCGAGCGAGCATTTTGAAAGGGCAC
>JASAMW010002835.1:0-22795 GCA_030247985.1 Epsilonema sp. ZAB3_2
GGACTGTCAGTGTGTGCTGATGGTGTGTTGCTGCTACACCCGCGGAGTTGCCCAATGTCTCACCACGAGCTTGGTCGGAGGAGCTGCCTGACTGTTTTGGGACAGAAGAATGGGGTTCGAGACCAGGAGTCCAAGCCGACGCCGCCCTTTCTTCATGGTTTGGGCTGCTCATCTGCGTTCTCCTGGCCTCCAGTCCATAGTTGGCGCCATCTCAATTTGAACGTTGAGGGCTGTCAGGCCTTCTAACAAGATCCGACGGCCGCCAACGTCCTGCGTAAGGCCAGTCCGCCGGAACCTTGGGTCTGGAACCTTACATTTGGAAGTCCCGGCGTCGAGATGGTAACTCCTTCGAAGCCACACCTTCAGCTGAACAGTTGGTGAATGGACTCGTCGACAGCTGCCCCATGGATGAACCAGAGTATTGCTAACGCACCGCCCAGCTGCTAGCAGAGGAAGCAAGTCGACCTTCTCTTCACTTTTGGTTCAACTCACTTCATCACCCTCTTCCACTCACCTGGGTTCAACTAACCTCTTCTGGCACAATGGCGATGGCTTCCAGTGAACAGAGTCAACATGGGCCCCGTTGTTGCTGAGGCTAAAGTGATGAAACCTTTGGCTTCTGCTCCATGGACCTGCAATAGACTGTCAGCTGGTTGAGATGGCCATCCAGCTGGGCCATCTTGGGAATGTCTGGCTCCTCATCCTGGCACTTTCAGAGCTGACTTCACATCTCCATGATGGTGCTGTACTACTTTTGCAGTTGGCATGAGTTTTGAGGACAGGCGAGGACGACAGCTGCCTTTTGGTAGCTGAGCGCCCTCTCCCACCCTCTACTTCTGCAGTTGGCATGAGCTTTGAGGACAGGCGAGGACGACGGCTGCCTTCTGGTAGCCGAGCGCCCTCTCCCACCCTCACCAGGTCGGCTGACAACAACTGCAACTACCACCACTACTACCTCAACTCTGCACCATCACCTCCATCATCTCTGGCAGGATGCAGATCTTCCATGCTGCCCCTGAAGCTGCCAGAAGCAGTGGTTGGCCACCATCAGCCTTGGCTCACCAGATCAGCCACCTCCTCTCCATTGTGGTCCATCTCCACTTCATTTCATGACTTCTACCTTCTAGAGACAGGAGAGTGTGTACTGGTGTGCCAGCTGTAAAGCTGTTGCACGCCATTACTGTCACTCTCAGCTACAGATGGACACCGGGATGGAGGATTGCCAAGCTGGATTTCGTTTGCACCCTACTACCTTCTACCTGCTGCATCCCTGCATCTCCAGTGGATGACTGTAGATTTTGTCCTGTCTCAGGCTTAGGCCCAAGACGGTTGATGAATGCTGCAAGTCCAGCTTGCTGATCTCAATGGAGCCAGAACGGATGTTGGGCCTTGTCCCAGACGTCCAGTGACCACCATCACTCCTGTGCAGTCGCCCCAGGGTGTGCTTTCCTAGCAGACCCCAGGTTCAGGATGCTGCTGCATGGCGGCCAGCAGTTGGAACTTCTTCCAGAGCGACTGCAGCCACCATCTCCACTGTCCCAGATGCCAGCTTCTCCAGTGACTCATCTGGCATCGTCTCCACAGCTGTCTCACCTGCAACACAGCAGTCTGGCCATCTCTTTCTTGGGCCAGAGTTAGGACTGATGGCTGCATGGAGGAAGCTAGCTGAAAAGCATAGCTACCACCATTCAGTACCATCAACTGCAGATGAGCTGGGATGAGCCCTGTCCCAGGGGTTCTTTGGATGCATCTCTCCCTGACGTACCTGGTTTCCTGCGTCTCCAGTGGCGTCTCCAGGATGCTGAGCTGCTGTCCATTCGGCCCATGCTGTGAGAGCTGCATGACTGGGTCGACGATCCAGACCACCTACTACTGTAAACTATCCAAATTGGGACCTGCAGCTACATCGCCATTTAGCTGCTACTTTATGCCTGCCCCTGAGAAAGGATGACCTGGCATTTTACCTCTCCACGATGGCTTTCATCACTGCCAGGTGCAACTGACCTCCTGGCCTGGTTTCCTGAGCTGACCCAGCAGGAACATGGCTTGGCAGAGCCATGCTAGTCAGCTGAACTCAGAGCTGATCTGCCATCTCCATCATCCAGGCAGGAAGGAGCTCAAGGGAAGGCAAGCTGATTTCTCTTGCTGCCTTCCAGAGGACACAGTCCTGAGTCTCTTCCTCTCTCCTGCAGAGGAATGAGAGTCCTGTATCAGCAGCCAGATGTACATTTTATTTATTTATTTATGAGTAGTTATTCTTAAATAAGTATTAGCAATTTTATTTCTATTTTCTAAAATGTTTACTTGCAAGTTTAGTTTCTATTTATTTTATTTACCAATGTTTTGCGAACTTTATTGTTATTTATTCTATAATGAATATTGGCATTTCTATCCTATATTTGTAATTCTATTTTTGCCAATATTTATTGTTGCTTTGTGTAGCTTTATGTATGCTCATTCTGTGTAGCTGCCCACATTTATTTATTTATCAATTTATTATTTATTTTACTGAGCATCTTTTATTGCTCAAAGTATTTTATTGTATATCCATTATTTTTAAGGCTGCTGCTAGCTTCTAGCTTTCTAGCAGTTAGCCTATTCTGCACTAACTTTGTGGTATTTGTATTTTTCTTGTGTATCTTATTTAAGGCAACCTTGTCTTATCTGGGATATCTGTATATATTGAATTGTGCGCTTAGGTTGCCAGTAGATTGTATTTTCTATTTTTACTAGTGTTTCTAAGAATATTTTTGTGTTCTATTGTAAAGTTAATTAATTTTAATTTTTTTCTGCCTCTGTTTCATGCAATGGTTTTATTTCACTGGCTGTTCATGCATGCCAGGTGCATGTGTGAACAGTGAAGTGCTAGCAGATGCCTTCATGTGCAGGGCTATTGCTTTGTTTTGTATTGTATTATGTATGCATGTGCTTATGTGAGCTGCACATGCATGCTAGCCCATTGTGTGTGTATCTAATTCTTGTGTATTTATTGTACTATTTGTGTATGTAAATTGCACATGCATGGTGTGTGCATGTGCATAGCCTTTTTAGCAATTTTGTGCTTATTATATTTTGTGCTTTCTATTGTGTGTATTTTATGTACATTGTGGTTTTAAAAATTTATTTATGTTGTTCTTTGTATTTCTACTACTACATTTTAGTCATTGAATTTGTTTTGGTAGTTTACTTATTCAAGTAATAATTGTGTACATACATGTATGTGGGGAATAAGTTTTATGTGGTGTATTGTAAAGTATTACTAATGCAATGCTACTGTATTTATGATTGCTGCATCCCTCCTTGTTTTATCTTCCCTTAGTGCCTGGAACTGAGGGCAGGTCCTTTTCTGTATTTTTAGGGAGAGGATGCTGTACTATTTCTTCCAATTTTTATCATGTTTTGTATTTGGTGTATCTAGAGCTGCTAGTGCATGCCAGAAAATGCACATATTTTGTATTGTTATGTATACTTATAGAAGCTCAACTTCTACCAGCCTAGCTGCACCTCACCTTTTCTTCAGCTCCTCAGCTAGTAGGTTGCAGCTCAGCTAGCATCCAGCTGCCATTCAGCTACCTTTCATCCAGCTGCATGTTGGAGAAATTCAGTCTCTACTGAAGGGGTTGGCTGCTTGTGTAGCTTTTGGAGCCTGTGTAGTTTTTCGAGTCTGGATAGCTGCTTGTCAGCTACCTCAGTCTTAGAATTCTACATTTGGCTGACTGCTGACCATTTTCGTCATCTAGCTGAGCCTTCATCTGTACTCCTGTGCTCAGAGCTGAAGCTGTTGAAGAAGCTGAAGACCAGTGTAGTCTTCCGAGTCTGGATAGCTGCTTGTCAGTTACCTCAGTCTTAGAATTCTACACTGAAAAAGTTGAAGACCATGCAGGGAATGCTGCCAAAGATCCTGGTTGCCCACAGCTGAATCCAGTTACCAGTGAACTTTGATCCTGCTCTGGACCTGTGGAGGCTACCTTATTTCATCAGCAGCTACCCAGATCAACACTACCCTTCCCTGCCTGGCCTCCTTCTGTGATGGGCCTCTTTTGCCCTCCAGCCAGTCACCTTCTCCTGTGATGGGCCTCTTTTGCCCTCCAGTCATGAGTGCCAGTGCTGCCTGCCCCCAGCCTTTAGCTGCAGATGCTGCCCTTCCTGCATTGCTGGACAACAGGAAGCTCCAGAATGTTCTACCATCACCAGCGACTGCTTG
Source organism: Epsilonema sp. ZAB3_2 (assembly GCA_030247985.1). NCBI lineage: Eukaryota > Metazoa > Nematoda > Chromadorea > Desmodorida > Epsilonematidae > Epsilonema > Epsilonema sp. ZAB3_2. The sequence continues at coordinate 4,205 of JASAMW010002835.1, forward strand.
AGTTGGCTCATTTCTAGGAGGAGAAGCATTTATGTATTATTCTAGTTGTATTATCTGGCTACTAATGCAATCCCTAAGTAGAATTGTAGTATTTTACTGTTGGTTATTATGTAAGCTGCCCATAATTGGCAAAGTGTAGCCTATTTTGTAAGAACTAGATTATTTATTTGGGTCCTATAGTATGTCTATTTAGTTAGTAATTTGGGCCCTAGAAAGCAATTATGGTACATTTATGTTGAAATGCTGTATTTATTGCTATTGTAATAGCTTTGTATTTAGTAACTTTATTTTAAATCCAAGTTGCCTGCTCTACTATAGGTATTATGCTATTGTATTTTTGGCAACTTGATTTTATTTCTATGTTAGCATTATTAGTAAACTAGTATTTTGTAGATATCACTATTATTTATGAGCACCCCACCCTTTAACAGTAGTTTTTAGGATGTAGAACCGGGGGCGGTTCATTTTTGGATTTTGTGGGAGGGGATGCTGGATTGTTCTTTTATTTTTGCCCCACATTTTATTTTTTATGCTGCAGTACTGTATCTACTGTACTGTAAGTATTAGACAACACTAGTATGTATGATATGTGTACGTATGTACGTATGTACATTTATGGTTTATTGTACATGCAATGCATGCGGAGAAGCCCTGCAAGGAAGAAAGCTGCAGCGGGTTGGTAGATAGCGACGAGTAGGAGAGGATTGGCTGCAAAGTCGAATCTCACCTCCTCTATCGCTGGTCAACTTTGCCGGTTTCTCTTCCACATCATCTCTCCAGCTTGCTGCCTGCCTCATCATTATGTACTTCTCTCCTCCAACCAACTGAGCCTTGCTGCTACTGGTGGAATCTTCGAGAACTTCCTGCAGAATCCACAGCCAGGAATGACTGCCTGCAGCAATGCTGATGGATGAGCTGCCAGCACTGCCTGAGAATCTACGGCAAGCTGCAGTCTGACTGCAGCCTCTTCCAGCAGACTATTACCATCTTGAAGAAGCTGCCAGCATGCCTGCATCCCTGGGAGACTCAAGACTTCTGAAGTAGATCCAGAGCATGGAGAAGAGAGTTCAGTTGCGAGGAGATTTCCCAACCCCTCTCAATTCGATCGTCCTTCTGTCCATGACCCCAGGTGATCGCTGCTGAACCACCATCAGCTTCATCAGCTTCCTGAGGACTGTAGCCCCAACAGACAGATGGTTGCGCTGATCTGCTGCTCTCCAGTCCCACTGCCATCTGTTCTGCACTCCTGCCTGCAAGAGCTGTGGATCATGGGCTCTCCAGTGGTTGGCATCTTTCCAGCCATTGCCATTGCTCCAGCTCTGGTGGGAGCTCCAACATGGCACTAGGGTGAGCCTGCCTCTCCAGTGGCTTACCTGAACTCTGACCAGCTACCCTATCAGCTGCAGAAGAACTTGGTCCCATGATGTAGCAACCACATCAGCAGAGGATCAACTCCAGCCTCTACCCATCACCTTCAGAGACCATCACACTCCAGCTGAGAAGAAGAGTCTGCACTCCATGCAGAAGAAGATCACTCCAGCAAGTGGCCTGACTAAAAGCAGCAAAGGGCTGCTGCTTCCTGAAAGGGGGAATCGATTCCCTTCATCTCCCAGCAGCCAGTCCATGTCAACAGCTGGTTGCCCTCATGTACCAGATGATGCTGTTTCCACTGCAGAAGAACTGCTGTCATCTTGAAGGGTTCCTGGCTTTCCTGATCATCAGTGGGATGGGCATGGGGAAGGTCGTGTCTCTTGCCTTGGGCAGGAAGCATTATCTCACCCCTCAGTGGATGCCTAGTAGGAAGAGCCAGCACCAGATAGATGTGACAGCCAGCAGGCCCCACTACCTTGCTATCAGAGCCTGCTGAGGTGGAGAAGGGAATGGACTGGTCTCCTTTGTTTCTTTGAGACAGAGGTGAAGGTCCAAGGGTGGTCCCAGTGATCCACCTACTTCTGCTCCAAGATCAGTGGATGGCACCACTGACATCTCTGGGTGACCAATGGACATTCAATCAGCTGCCTACTATCTTCTATCAAAGGGACTTCCACTGGAACTACCATCTCTTCCTGTTCCAGTGATGACATCAGGCCATGGGAGGAGGAGCACCTGTCGATCTCAGCCTCATCCAGGGATGGCTGAGCATCTCCACCTCAACTGGAGCCCATCTTCTGCTCAGCTGCTGTGACAACTGGACCAGGTGAAGGAGTTGCTGATGGTCACTTGATCATGGCCATCCCCTGCACTGCTGTTCAGGAGCCAAATGTCCCTGCAGACTGCTCTGCCAGAGGATCAGCATCAGAGGTGCCCCTGCAGAACCCTGGAGAACTGAAAGCTGACCCAGCCCCTTTGTCAGCTACTGTCCTCCCTACAAGAAAACCCTGCTAAGAACTTAAGGGGATGCTGCTGTGCCCTACTTCCCCTCCGGATGATTGTAGAAAAGCAACTCTTGCAACTTCAGCTGCCCTTCAGCGATTCCAGTGGAGCATGAGAAGACCGTAGCAGATCTACCTACTGGACTCCAGTTGTCTTCCCATCGCCCTGCCAGCTTCTGTCTCAGCCAGGGATGGACTCAACGAGCTCACCCCTTGCAGAGGCATCTTCTGGAATGAGAAGAGCTGAGTGAGCTGCTGAGGTCCTCCAGGATGATTGAGTTTGACCTCTCATCCAACTGGAGAAGAGCTGCCAAACGACACTACCTTCTACCTACTTCCTTCATTCTGCAACAGGGGCGGGAGATGTGAGGATCGCTCTTTTGCAACCCTCGCAACTTCTAGCCCAGTGGAGAAAAGGGGAGTGCAAGAAGATCCAGGAAGGAGGGACCTGTTGGAATGCTGCCCCAGACTCTCAGCACTACGACTGTAGAAGAAGGAGAAGAACTATCACCAGCTGCAGCAACATCAGCTTTATCTGCAGTGAGTTCAGAAGAGGACTCACAGAAGCTGAAGAAAGAAAAGGGAGCAACTGAGCTGGTGATATGTTGAGTTTTTATTTGCTGAAATGCCAGAATTATGTAAATGTGTTACCATGATTATTTAGCATATTCTTTGTACAATTATTTGTGTTACTGCTGAGGACTTTTCTGGACTGTGCCTTTGTTATTTTTGTTGTGACTATGTGAGATGTTTTGAGCTCTTGTACATATATGTAGAAGTAGCCCTGGTATGTTGGCTATGTTTAACCCTATGTAGCAAGTTTCTGTTTGGTCTTGCTGATACTTTGGTATGTATTGTATGTACTGTTATGTACAGTAATAAGGCTTCATTCAAAAATATAAGTCTCGTGACGGGACTGTGCTCACGGTAATCCAGATTAGCGTCACGTCTTGGGGCCACGATAATATTTCACGGGACTTCTCCTGTCTTCGCCCTTCTCGCCAGTTGCGCAAAAGATTTATTACCCCGCCGGCCGCCGCGCCGGCCATCAGATATCCTCACTAATTTTGCGTTCCCACAACATCTACTAGAAAGCGCATGGGCGCATAGTAGGTAGGTACGCACATATGGTAGGTACACAGTATGTACGTAGGCAAAGTTTGTGTGATAAATGAATCCGCACTGCTTGTCTTTCTCGCTCTCCTGCTCTGCTCGCTCGTCCCTTGTCCATCCTCACAACCTTAACCCGTTAATCTGACTGCGCCCACACCCAACGAGGCGAGAGAGAAGAGAGAGAGAGGGAAGGCATACGTATGTACATAAATGTTTTCCAAGGTGCAAAAGATAAGCCGACTTCGTCGTAGAGATGGGCCGAGACTCTCGGTCTCGGTCTCGGTCTCGAAAATCTCGGTCATTTTTGGCGATCTCGGTCTCGGTCTCGGTCTCGACTTTAGAATTTTCAAATTCTCGGTCTCGGTCTCGGTCTCGCAATTTTTAGGGCCTATTTTAGGCGAGACCGAGACTAGATTGAAATCGTGCTTCACAAGCAATTTTCATGCATTTCCGCTGAGATTTTAGCTGCCTATCATGAAAAAATTTCCCCTGCGGGGCGATTTTAGCCATGTACTGTAGAAAATAGAAGTGAAGCACCTATTCGCCACTGTTTTCCCCATTAAAATTTTCATAGAAAACGACCATTAGAAAAAATACAAATGAAATTCCATAAGTTTTTATACCAATGCTTAGTCTCGGTCTCGGTCTCGATCTCGGTCTTGACAAAATTCCCTAATCTCGGTCTCGATCTCGGTCTCGGAAAAAATTCTAAGTCTCGGTCTCGGTCTCGTTTTCAGCAACAATCCAGTCTCGGCCCATCTCTACTTCGTCGACTGAGCAATAAAGTGTGCTTGGAAAGAGAGCCCCTGCTGGTCACTCAGTACGCTTCACTCTTTCTCATGTTACCGCTTCTTTTGTTTGCTCTCTTCTTCCTTCCCACCCAACGAAGTATCGTGACGTTAATATAAAAACCAACGTGACGAGATTTATATTACCGTGAGCAGAGTCCCGTCACGGGGCTTACGTTTTTGAACGAAGCCTAAGTGTATGTACAAGTAGGCCCTAGGCATGTGAGACCAGAGTAGGTCGCCATCATCAGCTGCCTGCACCTACATCTCAGCAGAACTCTACTATTATCATAAGCTGCATGGTGCAAGGGGTGGAAGAGCTACCTGCACTAGAAGACCTGCATTGAAGCTGCCCTGACTGACCAGATGCGAGAGCCATGGTCCCGGGAACTACCAAGAGGGAAGAAGCCCCGACAGAAGATCCAGAGCTGGAGGTACGACCAGCCCGGGTTTGAACGTCGTGTGGGCACGACTTTCCCCTGGGAACCATGTAAAGGATTGGACTTCGACCACTCAGAAATCCTGCCTTAACAGACTCTCGTTTGCACATCTCAGTCGGCTGCCTGCTCGCTGCTGCCCGCTCTTGTTCGTACATACATTCAGAATAATCAACACTTCAGAAAACCTGCCTTAACTCGTGTACGTACGGCTGGGCCCGCCTTTTCATCTCAGCCGCCTCGCCTCTCGCTTGTCTGGGCTGCACGCTGAGCTGATGCAACTGCAAAGGAGACAACCAGCCTATGCAAATGCAGCTGCCTATGTATCTACAAAAGATACCGCCGATCAAAGTGAGGTCGCGGGCAATAATTGAGCTCTCCCCAGACGCCTCTTATGTACCATACAAAAGGAGAGTGCAGGGCTCGATTCCTCAGTCTACTCCGACTTTCTGCCAGCGCCTTCTCGTCTCATCTGCGCTCCTGTCGGCCTCAAGATCTGCCAGCAGTCTTGCTAGTTGGCGCTGTGCCAGGGTTAGCGCAGGGAGGTGACGCTGAGTACTTGTGCTCAGAGTGTCGCCCCCCTAAGCCAAACCAGGGTGGCAAGGCCATGTCTCCGCCTGCCTCAGTCTACCTGCAGGCCCCTGCTTCAGCTCTGCCAGGGGTATCATCATCACTGCCCCAGCCCTGCTCAACTGACTGCCATCTGCCTACTTTATCTTCATACCCCTTGTTTTTACCTGCGTTTGTTCTACTTGTTTATACTATCGCTTATTATGTATGAAGAGAGGAAGATAAACCTTTTACCTGCTACCACTGGTCCATTGCATGCTGCTTTGGGGACTCTTTGCTGTGCAGTATGTTCGTCGACTCACAAGTAGCTGCTGTATCCACTGGCTAGGGACTGTCAGTGTGTGCTGTTGGTGTGTTGCTGCTACACCCGCGGAGTTGCCCAATGTCTCACCACGAGCTTGGTCGGAGGAGCTGCCTGACTGTTTTGGGACAGAAGAATGGGGTTCGAGACCAGGAGTCCAAGCCGACGCCGCCCTTTCTTCACGGTTTGGGCTGCTCATCTGCGTTCTCCTGGCCTCCAGTCCATAGTTGGCGCCATCTCAATTTGAACGTTGAGGGCTGTCAGGCCTTCTAACAAGATCCGACGGCCGCCAACATCCTGCGTAAGGCCAGTCCGCCGGAACCTTGGGTCTGGAACCTTACACCTTGTGCTCATGTCACATTATGGTGTGTAAATACAGTATATAGTAAGTGTTGCAGCGACCTTTCGATGCGTGGTTTGTGAGCCGCCGCGCGCCTTCGACAGGATGGAAATACTGGTTAAGCACAGGGAGACCTTCCATCCCAAGGGCGACAGACGCGAATGGGTGCGTCAGTTCGGATGCGAAGAGTGTGGAGAGATATTCAACGACATCCGCTCTCTCGCTTCACATCGTCAGGCCTCACACGATATACAAACTGACGGCGACGACAGGTATCCAATCATCTGGGTGCAACAATGCGCTACTGCAAATGCTACACGCGCAAACTATATTAGGAGGCTAATGCTGATCACATAGTTTCTTTCGCACATGCCAATTGTGTGATCGAGAATCATTTTGCTGTACTGTAAACCCTCGTTTGTAGCCTCCTCGTATATTGCCCCCTAATCGGCGACTAACGTATTGATAGCCCCCGGGGGCTATGTACGAGGGTAAGTTTTTGTCCCGTCGGTTGGTTGAAAAAATATGTGGGGGGTGTGTTGCGCAGATTTGAATGTGGTGAGTGCGGCGCGTGTTTCGATCGGGCGTTCAAGCTGGCGGTGCATCGGAAGGAGAGTCACGACGACGGCAGCTTCCACTCCGCCTACCACTGTCACATCTGCCACAAGGGATTCAAGACTAAGTGCGGCATCAACACTCACGTGGAGTCCACGCACAGCACCAAAGGCCCCATGCCATTCCAGTGCCAACAGTGCGGCCGACGCTACGCCACCAAACACAACTGGCGCAAACACCTCAAACAGCATCTCATCGGCGTCGAGTATCTCATCTGTTCCGGTAACACATTTCCATGCATGCTATGTCCGCAGCCCGTAGAATAGGCACAGCATTGTTATTACTGTGCGTTTATGCAATACACTGACATTATGGTAGGCTGATGAGCACATACTACGCTTTGCATTGTAAGATGGTAGTATGCAGTAGGCTGCGGTTTGCAGGATGCGGCAAGAAGTATCTGCACACGAATAGTCTACAGTTTCACCAGCGCACGTGCGATGGCTACAAGACGAAGATGAAAGAGGAGGGGGAGCAGACGCAGCAGCTGCCGCACGCCATCACGGAAGTGAACGGAATGGCGCAGTTCGAGTGCCGTCTCTGCACATACGTGAGCAAGAGCAAGAGCGCACTGCTGAAGCACCAGAGGAAGCGGCACAAGCAGGGCGCCAGCTGCAGTCGTCTACAGGACGACACGGAGAGAGCGGAGGCCGGAGCAGAGTTCAGGGAAGCCGAAGAATACGAGGAGGCAGAGGAAGAGGAGGAGGAGGAAGAGGAGTCCGATTCATCCGAATAAAGGCTCGAAGAGAAGGAAATGCGCTTGGCGTCCGTGCGACTGTCCATGCTTTTGCATATGTCAAGCCCCGGACACATCGAGCGTACGCCCAGCGCATACGTACAGTATGTCTCTGATGTGAATGAGCCATAGACTCAACTACTTTACATAAAACTGCGACTTACGACTTCTTTGTACATATTATACATAAGTAGGCTTATGTACGCACAAAGGCAAGAAATCCTAAAGGCCTATCAACGCATGTAGGCAGGGAATTCTAAAAGTCTTAAAATGCGCACACATACGGTATGCTGAAGTATACAAATAGTGTATCCAAGGCACCTCCAGCTCCAGTACGTGCGTTGGATGCACTATTTTTTATATCAAGAATCCTTGGTTATATGCAACACCTGTGAACGCCGTGTTTTTGATACTACTAAGCTCTTTTTAGCTTGCTTTTGGTTGTTTTGCTTACTGTTACCAGGAGTCCTGCTGTTACGGATCAGTTCAGAATTTCACCTCATGCAGTGTACGTAGTAACTAGGAAAATGACCTTTTGAGTTCAGTTTCTATTTCTACATGCTTCTGTTTGAGAGATAACCTATTGTTTGACGGTTTCCTATTTTACTGATGTGATGGCTTGTTCAACTGGCATGTGATGCACTTAAAATTTAGCGTTTTTGCCCTTACGGCCTCGCCGTAAGGGCTACCACGTTGAGTTGCCTTAATCATACGGGTATAGGGACCCTACGTAGTATGCTGTAGGATAGGGTTACGTACTGTGTAGGTATAGGACAAATTTCAAATTTTCAATTTGGCGATCCTACGTATGTGGCGGCGATACGCCCCATGATGAAGTTTCGTTGACGTTTTAGAGAACCTAAAGTTTCGTTGACGTTTAGAAGTTTTAGGTGTTCTTGAAAATTAGGGAAAAATTTGGGCGGCCCCGGGTTCGAATCTCACACCGGCTCCCCGTAGGAGTAGAAGACGAAAGCTCTATCGCCTACACCATCGCGACGAACTGGGCAAAAGACGAAAACACAGGATAAGTAGTTGAGCTCAGAGGGACTAATTTGCATGCAAGGCGAAGAGAAAAAACATGTGGTCTGGGGAGTAATTTGCATAGGAAATGTCGACAGTAGAGCCAAAAATAATTTACATGAAAAGAACAGTGTGTTAAAGAGTGGAATTTGCAAACGAAAAATAAAAATGCGACGAAAATTGAGACACGTCACAGACTAGAGTTATTTTGTGCTTTTGCTCTGTTGCTGAGCGGCGGCGCTATTGCATTGAAGAATCACAGGGGAAAAATTGTGCATAGTCAGTGAGAAAGGGAATGATTTTCTTCTGAAAGGATCGTATCTTCAACAGCAATTCAAAAGGAGAACTCTCTTTTGTAAGGAGTGCGTGTTCAAGAGCGATTCAATAAAACAATGCCTGGAATGCTGTGGAAGAAGAACATCTCAACTCAAATGGCAGGAGAGAAAAAGCAGGTAATTTTGAAAAGAAGTTCTGCAGCAGATACAGTACTGATAGCTGTACAATAGATTCATTTCTTTCTGGACCCACGGGCCCGATCTATTACTGTAAACGGGGAAATTTTCGGATGGAGGAAATTTTCGGAAAATTCGAACAAAAAATTCTGTCCGAAAATTTTACTGTACGAATTTTTTGTATGTACAGTATATTTCCATGTGCAGTACGTATTGCTAAAAATCTTAAGAGTCAACGAAACTGAAAAAACGCGCACAAAAGCAACAAAACCTTCAGTTGCAGAGCAGTTCACAGGCTCATGTTTAGATTGCTAGCGTGAAGTGTTCATGTCAACGAAACTGTGAATATGTGACCAATATGGTGCTGTGTCCCCTGATACCATACTTCACTTCCGATTTTGCCCACCGTTTTTCTCTGCTTACAAACCTGCTTTACCCATCCGCATCTGCCTGGGGGACCCAAAGGTTTTTCACTGCTGCATGCTGAAACCCTACTTGACCCACGGGCCCGATCTATTACTGTAAATGATGAAATTTTTGGACGGTGGAAATTTTCGGATAAAAAATTCTGTCCGAAAATTTTAACGTCCGAATTTTACCGTCTTTCATACATACGTAGTCTACAGTACATTCATACGTAATACAGTAAATGTCGCTGTGCGTGCATGCACATTGAGGTCAGACATGTGTCCGAAAATTTCCCCATCCGAAAATACAACTTCAATCAACTCTCCATTCCATACCGCACGCATCCTCTTTCTTCTACTACCATTTATCAGCCCTTACATACTGCTACTTGTAAGGGCTTCACTCCTGTTTGGCCCTCAGGACAAACGGCTGGTAATCATTAAGGCAAGTTTCCCTGGTGTGTGCATTGTTCACGGACACCCTCGCAATTTCGCATTTCCTATTCGGTTCATAAATAAGTACTACAACACATGGGGAATCGAATGCAAAAAACCGCATCTCAAAATTCGCCCTCGTTGAGGAGTTATGGATGCGCAAACCCTCCTGACCCATTTTAAGGCGAAAATTACATAAAATGCATTATTTTTAGGTTCAGTGGACGCAGCCGGCTGAAATTTTATATACACATACCCCCTATGGAACCCTACCTACAGGGAAATTTTTAGCCTTCTAACCCTCTTCAAACTGGAGTTATGGCGTTTTACAGTCAATTTCCATGCAAACTGGGGCTAGATTTTTTTAGGTTTTATGCCTATAGCTCATTAGATACAGTACCAGCCGCTCTGAAAATTTTTATCCCTTTAGGTAACCCATTACAGTTTTCGAAAATACAAAAAGAAAAAATTCGGTAGTGGTCCGAGAATGAGAATGGTCCTCATGAATAGTGAAAAATTCAGGAAAAATGTTCCCGCCTTTTTCTATTATTCAAGATAAATGAGCAATACCACTGGAGCTTCTTTCTAAATAGTAACCTATCTTATGTAGAATTTGATGTAGATTTCAAAAATGAAATTAGTTTTCCAAAAAAATTTAACCCCTAGCATATAATTTTGCAAAAGTAGGATATTTTTGAGATATTTTTGAGAATTTTGGGTAAGGGTTAATTTTTTTTGGAAAACCAATTTTATTTTTGAAATCTACATCAAATTCTACATAGGAAAGGTTACTTTTTAGGAAGAAGCTCTAGTGGTAATGCTCATTTATCTTGAATAATAGAAAAAGGCGGGAACATTTTTCCTGAATTTTTCACTATTCATGAGGACCGTTCTCATTCTCGGACCACTACCGAATTTTTTCTTTTTGTATTTTCGAAAACTGTAATGGGTTACCTAAAGGGATAAAAATTTTCAGAGCGGCCGGTACTGTATCTAATGAGCTATAGGCATATAACCAAAAAAAATCTAGCCCCAGTTTGCATGGAAATTGAGTGTAAAACGCCATAACTCCAGTGTGAAGAGGGCTAGAAGGCTAAAAATTTACCTGCTGGTAGGGTCCAATAAGGGGTATGTGTGTACAAAATTTATGCCGGCTGTGTCCACTGGAACCTAAAAAGAATGCATTTTATGTAATTTTTGCCTTAAAATTGGTCAGGAGGGTTTGCGCATCTATAACTCCTCAACGAGAGCGAATTTTGAGATGCGGTTTTTTGCATTCGATTCCCCATGTGTTGTAGTACTTATTTATGAACCGAACAGGAAATGTGAAATATTGAGGGTGTCCGGCCTTCTATAGTCAGACTCTCACACGACTCAGAAACCCTGCCTTAATATCTGCCGCTCAGACAGCATCTCTACTTCCAAAAGACAGCACACCAGCCTCTACTACTGCTAATTGTAAGGGCTTCACTCCTGTTTGGCCCTCAGGACAAACGGCTGCTAATCATTAATATCAGCCCTTCAGACTCCTCCACTCACACCTAGAATGGTTGACTTTTTATGAGCTGCTTGTTTAGTATTCGTATGTCCGTCTGTGAGAGGTGTTGCATAGTCTGTTTTCTTTTACTGTCTGTCCTTGTAACTTTCTATGGCAAAGTTGAGTTATAATACATTTGCGATATAATGATGATTATGTGGAGCATTGGTGTTGCTTTTGATTGGCGCCGCTCAGAAATTTATAGTTAATGACCATTTAAAAAAATGTAGCCTGATGCTTCAGTTGAAATTTTTAAAAATGTTTCCATGCAATACCGTAAGACAATATGACAATATAAAACTTTACATCGCTTCCGCATTGAAATCTAAATATCTATCTATATACCAAATACGCTGCAAGGACTTGTGTCAAGCGCAAACGACGGTGATAGGCGCGGGTCCGTTTCCGGCCATGGGTCCGTAGTTGGCTCCTATTGGATCTGTGGATGATAGCATGATGCTGGCTTGTCCGCCGGCGCAGGCCACGCTCAGCGTTTCTCCGGCCGCAGCGTTGAATACGGCGGGTTGAGTGGCGAACACAGTGGCACCCAGACCATCCGTCACCGTCAGCACCTGGCCTTGTGTGCATACGAGATTGGGCGCTGCGTTCAGCTGATCCAGAACGAAGCCGCCGCTTCCGATCGTTTGCATCGTCCCTCCCAGTGTCACATCGCAGTTGGCTAAAAATCACGTAGATTATGTTCTGTACATATGCTCGCAGTCTGGCACACACGGTGGCTATCTTACGATTGGTAATGGAAGTGGTTGTGCTTGAAGACGATGTGGTGGTCGTTGTCGTGGTAATGACGCCGCACCCAAAGGTGTGCTGGGCACGATTGACCAGTATCGCCGCAAAGGCGACCAGATACGACGACATTCGTTGCCGCTGGATGCTCATCCGAATAGGCCCCGACGGTCTTGCCGTCCTCCTTTTGTACAGTACGCCGACTTGACACAAGCAACTAGGGTGGACAGGCCATGCGAAACAAAGTTGACCTCTGCCCCTGTTCGTTTAAGTAATAATATGTGATCACCATTCATTACTTGGTAGGCTACTTTTTTGTTTCCTAGAAACACCCTTGATCTAAGGGTGGGAAAGATGACACCAGCGACAGACCATCGTCAACAGGAAGCAAGTGACACGTAATAATATGATTTCCTCATCCAAAAACAACATGGTTCTTTATTGTAGATTTATTTGATTACATTTGACGACCTAACCGGTCAATAATGTTACGGGAACAAGTAACACTCGATGCCTTCATAGTCATATCCGAGCACTTGTGCGAATCGTTTCTCCGACACATCCACCGTGTAGAAATGATCTGAAAAATTATGTCAGTCGTCAACGTGTCACGTTTTACTGCAGGGGTGAGAATGGGACACTCACCCTTCACAAGGTTGTTGTAGAGTCGATGAAGCGCTAGAGTGGCTCCACAAGTTGCCATCTTCATGCAATATCCTTCTTTGGCAATTATGGGGTTGTCAGGTGTTCCTTCGTGCCTGTAGCCATGGAATTTCATGGCGATTCTGTACTTGAGGTGATCGGTCGTGTAAAAATGATTTTCTACAATTTAGTATTTAGATTGCATCCTCTGCTTTACACGTTTACTGTACGACGTATAGATTACTTTACGTACATACGTACATTACGTGTACACGCACAACTATACGGTCATATTTGATAGCCCTTACTGATCCAGGGATTGAAGAGGCGGTAGATCTTTTTCAAGCAATTCTTTGGGCAGCTGGCGTCTTGATTGGTATCGGCCACCTTACCAATGATGCCTTCATACAGAAAACCTTGGCGTTGCACAGCGAAGTCCTTATCGCTAGTGTTGCTGGTGTACATGTGGTCCTCTGTGAAAAGAACGATAAACGTGGGTTGTGGGTAAGATGCATGTCCAAGCATGCATATCCAGCAATATGTACTGTATGTACATATCCAAGTTTTTACTTACTCCAATTCGGGTTCCACATGCGGTACATCGGCTTCTTTTTGTATTCAGCGAATGTTCCTCCCCCTCTACAAGTCCCATGACGCGGTGATGACGGTGGTGTCATTGGATCTGGACGAATTCCTGGGAATCTAGGCCCAGGTGATGTTCCTGGCATTGGCGCTTTTGTTGGAGGTGCCAGCGGTTTTACTGGAGATGGCGGCGTTCGCATGGGTGTTGGCGGTTCCTCGTTTGACGTATCCTCGATGGACGGTTTTCCTATTTTCTTTGGCAGTTTATTTGGCTTTGACGTTGTCGTTTGAGAACTTTTCCAAATTTCTTTCTTCGTTCCATATTTTTCGATGAGCATGTCAGGGCCATTGCATGGCTTGCAATCAGTGGCAGCGTCCATCACTAGCAAACTGGGGTCATTCGGGCAGACAGCGCTGAGACAATGCTGGTTCACGCATCGCCCCTTTTTCCCATCGTTGCTTTCACAGGGACTTCCATTTGGCAATGAATGGTAACCAGCGATCGTCTCACCTTTGGCACAGGCGAACAGACAGCGGATGTCGGGTAGACTTTTGGGTTGACTTCCTTCAGTTTTGCTGCTGCACGTATGCGTCATGTAGGCGGATACATAAGGAAAGAGACTGTCACAGGCTGAGAAGTTGCAAATCTTTCCGCGTACAGGAATGCCTTCACAGTTCGAGCCGCCGTTGTTGGCATAGGGGTTGTCACATCTGGAATGGAAGAAAATAAAGCAAATCGAAATGGGATTGTAGAAGTTTCATGCATCGGCATTATAGTACCTCCGAACATGTGCCATCATTCGTAGATGTCCATGAAACTTGCAAGTTGTGCAGTAACCGCCACACTTCATCTCTGGATTACAGTCCCAATCGCCCCAGTTTGCGTTGACTGGCTTCAGTGCCAGCTTACTTGGTAGACACTGGCCAGAGGTGCAGACCTTTCCAGGACCGCAGTAGCTGCCATCTAGCCTGGGGTACAGTACCGTAGCGGTCAACACTCCAACCTAAAAGACAACTGCACTCAGCTAATATGTCGTTAATGCTAATATGTATGCCTTCTCCATTACCAACCAGTCTGCGCTTGGTTTCCCTCATACTGTATTTGTTACCTGGCATCTCAAGCTGACACAATCGTGTTCGAAGCCGGGTGCAGCTCTGGCACAGTCCCCTGAGTGCTCGTGACACTGTGCTTCGTCTGGATATTCCTGGCCTAATGGTTCGATAATATCAGCGATGACGTCATCAGCCATGCAGTTGGTGTTCAGCGTGTCCAACTCCAGAAGCTTCAGTCTCATCGACTCCACAGAGCACGTGGACCAAAGCGCTTCATGTGGCAAGGGAGCCATGATGCAGCAAGTGGGGCTGCAATCTCTGGATGCGGGAACCATCGGATCTCCATCATGAGACATATTCAGCACATGGCCAATTTCATGGGCCAAAAGATACGCTGCATTGAAACCGTTGTTCAGTGTCTTTACCACGGAACATGATTCATTCGAACACACAGCGCCCAAATTGGCCAGACCTCCCATCTTTGTGCTGCCTTGATAGATCAGATCCAGACCGGTTAGCACGGCAGCGTGGTCATATCAAAAACACAATAAAAGTGTAATAACAATGAGTATTGTATCAGTTGTGACAATATTGTAAACGTGTCAGTTGTTTGACAGTATTGTAACGTTATTGTACGTATACGTACGTAGAAGTAAAACATAGAATAAAATCAAAATACCCATTTATGTCCGGTCTTGCGTAATCGCAGAAATTGATCAGGTATTGCTTGGCCTCCAAATTCCAGGGAACGCTGACATTTTGTGGCTGCTTGGCCCAAACTTCCAGCTTGACTAACTTGAAACCAATTTTTGGATCAATTGAGCTCAGTTGATAGAGCAGCTGTACAGTATTCACGACGGCGTCCACGTAGTTGACGACTTTTGTGCGTACCAGCTGCTCGTCATTACTTCCGTATCTGACCATGAAGAATTCATAGACCGCTTGATCCACAAACACGGCGATTTCGATGTTCAGCTTGGGCTTCTCTTTTTTCGGTTGCAGAAACTTGACGTTAGCTTTCGGATTTTGTAAAATGGGCAGTAGCTTTTGAATTAAAGCTCTTGCGGCGCCGGGTATAATGTAATTTGGCAAAAGAAGATTTCTGGGTGTCAGAAAGCGCTTCTGTCTCGATCGACTACCCATCGATGTTACTGGAAAGGAGGTGTGCTTGCTATCATAAGCGAATTGGAATGATTCCCCATCCAATATGATCCAACCTGAAATAACACAGCAGATTCCACTATCAAACAACACTGTGTACGTACGTACGTACGTAGTACGTATACACGTAGAGTACATACACTGCATGCAAGTGTCCGTATGTACACTCCATGTACATAGGTTGGGAATACACATAATGGGATAGTTAGTTGGAGACCTTTCTTTTCCTCAGCACAATCGACAGGGACGGAAATGACGGCATCTGTTTGTGACTCTGCAGTTTCGGTTCCTACGAACCAACAAGAATTTCCACGGGGTGCAATCGTGCGAAACAGGTGTGGAACTCCATCGTACAACACTTTCACTTCATCAACGTTGAGAAAGCTGATAAAGATTGAATCTTGTCTCCAACCATATACCACGGTGAAGCCCAAAACCAAGACGAAGAAACATGTAGTATGCAGCTTTTGCCACAGTGGCATTGTTGCAGTTGATCACGAGAGAACATCAGAGAACATGGCTTTGGCTTGCAATCGTTCATACATTTTGCATGCGGTACTCTGGTCGTGCAATGAGAGATGAGTGGCATCTATTTTTGCACAATTCTGCTATGTTTGGTGTGTTTGCTTGCACGTGCTTTATTTGACCACCAGGAGTCCAGGATGTAGAAATCCATATTTTTCGTTTGTTCACCAACGCGAATGCGTGAAATATTGACAGAGTAAGATGGCAGTTCATTATTTTTATTACACGAGGTTCGAGTTCGAATGATTGTTTATTAAAATATTCCTACACAGCCTTTGATCGCGAATATCACCCCAACCGCCATAACCTTTAGGCGTACTTGGCTTGTTACCCCATGCTGGAGGTACATTCGAGCTGCTCAAATTCACTGGGAAGAGTGACGATTGCGCGTCAGCGAAATATTTCCGGACTTTTTCCGCTTCTGCGATGCAATTATGCACATTGCCTCGAATATGCATTCCTCCGCACATACCAACGTGAAACACTCTGGGTACAGCAGGCCTTAGCATTTTCCAGGGAGCACGAAAACAGTTGCAATTGATGTGCATCAATGAGTAGTCAGAGTTGTAATCGTCGAAGTCGCAAAACTCTCTTGTACAGTTCAGTATTTGATGGAAATTGTGTTGACTGAGTGCCATGCCACGAAAATGCCTAGTAGAAACCCAATACTCGGCTGTGACAAGTTGTAAGTCACTGAAGGGTCCAAACCTTGCCTCTGGGTTACCTGGAGAGTCCAACCCGAGCACGATCAAGTCGCAAGATTCGCACAACATTCGTCGCTTTTTGTTTATCTGATTTAGCACTTGAAGCATATCTGGGCTCACCACCGAATCATCTTCCAACAAAATTACAAAATTATTGGCCTCTGGATGCCAGTGAGCGACTATACTTCGATAGATATGATTGAGCAGCCACCAGAAGTGCAGCTTGATTTGAGAAAATTTGGCTTCCCGATAATGCCCGTATTTATCCGGCCAGGCCCGGTTTGTACAGTTTCTGAGTTTCGCTTCGTCTTTGCTCAGATTTCGAGGACAATCGTTCTCGCTTTGACCAGGAAAGCGATCACGAAATATTTCCAACCGGTACGGAAATGCCAATTGACTAGTATCAGTAGCTGGAGAATGCTGCTCGATGTATTCAGACAACTGCTGCGATACGACTTGGTGACTGAATATAAGCTTGGCTTGCTGAATACCTGTCACAGAAGCCAGGGATTCCAAGAGACTTTTCAAGTACAGCAGCCTATCATTGGTCATGACAGCTATCACGGCATGTGCAGAAGAATGCAGCTGAGGTAATGACCCTACGGTAGTATTCTGCCTCGTCTGATTGAAATGCCGCCACAGGCGATTACGACTTCTTTGAGAATACTGCCGTTTCTTCAAGGAAGAATCGTGTGCTGATGTTGTCTGCGATATTACCGCAAGTTCGGCTGCTGGTCGGTTGGACACGTAATACAGATTGACGGAAGCACCCAGCAGCAGAACCAGTGAGCCGAACTGGACAATTCTTCGTTTTAACGGTGACATTGTCACCAAACTGCGAGTACGTTTGGGCTAATTTTAATCTTCATCTGCCGTACATAGGGTACGCACTTTATTAGCTAATTTGGCTACAACAGTGTAAAACAGTAACACTGAGCACAAAAGAATTTTGGTCAAGAAACTACGTATCTGATCATGCAACCATATCTTAGCAGTAAGCACCTTATCTTCAGTTGAAAACATCGGCCAGCTATTACGTAGCACAGTATGTATGCGTCAATGTTTGTCCATGCGAAGGCCGCGCTGTTCAACCGTCATCAACGATATCATACGTACATGACAAAAGCCGCTAGCTTTGCTATAATGTTGCTCAGTATGATGAGAGACTTTGAGCGTGATACCAGCACCGGCCGTTGCCATACAACTCACAATACAGCTGCGAACATACATACGCACCTTGTATGTGCCTATACACTGACTATTGTCGCCCAAGTGATAGCTAAGCTAGGGAGATGCATCAAGCCCAACTTCTTCGCGTCCACTACACACAGCCAGCAACCAATAACAAAGGCGTACAGTACAGCCGACATGCGTTCTTGTATGATGTGTACGTACATGTAAGCTTGAGCGTTATCTGCGTTGGACGGTGAAACAGAGTCAATGTGAACTTTACTGATGAATAGGTAGCTGCTAATATAATAACAAGCAATTAGATCTTTCATCCTTCACCGAACATAGAGATAATAAGCGATGCTCAAACCAGTGCAAGATAGCAATATAATGTATCCTCCCTCATAGCCAGTTCAGCGCCAGTCCAATATTGTGTATTATCATATCATCACATCACATAGCAGCATGCATAAAAAGTTTGTTCACTTGGCAACCATCAAGTACTCGGATAACTTTTGTCAAATAAGGCACAGCCTTGTAGGATCATGGACGGTCTTCGTAATCTTGGGCAGAAGAAGAGGCTGCATATTGTTGTGGTAGAATCTCCGGTGGTTCAGCTGATGCTTGTTTGGAGGGCGCAGTGTGGAAGGAGTCACTGCGCTTCTCTTCCTCTTCAGCTGCTCCCGAATCAGATGGACGGGACCTTGCTTCGTATCCCTGGAACACCACATACACATGCCATTTTCACAATATTGCTAATCGGCACCCTATCCCATTCTCATTCTTACACCGGCGTCATATAGTTTTAAACAAATACTTATGGTGCTTAGGAATCATTGAACCCCATGGACGTCTAAACAAAATCTACATTACAAAATGCACGCGTG
>JASAMW010002836.1:0-51734 GCA_030247985.1 Epsilonema sp. ZAB3_2
ACATGACCGTACTGCATGCCTATTTCAACCAGCCGACGGCGAACAGTTGATTCGGACAGGGTTACACCAGTTTTCTCTGCGATTTTGGCACATATCTGCGGAGCCGTCAGGGTCTGGCTTCCTCGGAACATGCATGCAATCGCTCTGTCCTGTCTTTTCGTTGTTTTCCGCTTCGCTCCCCCTCCTGGCTTTCTCAGAAAGTTTCCTGAACTCCTTGTAGCGATTGATAGAATTGCGCACAGTTGAATGGTGGACACCAACGGTCTCCGCGATCCGCCGAAAGTTGAGTATCCCTCCGACCCCCCCCTTCTCCACCCGGCTCCGCCGCTCAGGTGAAATACAACGAGCACCAACCATTTTGGCTTCATGGCTAATCTAGTGATCACTATCTTGCATTAAAGCTCATCAACCAGAAAGAGAAAGAACGTATGAAATTTTTGATTTTTCGTATAATTTTATTTAATTTTTACAGCCGTTAGCTTCGTCTTCGACATAAAGTTGTTTGACTAAATACGAAATGTACCCAACCTGCAAACAATTCATTATTCTACATACGCAACTCAGCGCGAAGGAGTATTTATTTTTTCGAGCTATTTAGGGTATGCACCGGTAAATACGGAAATGCCGTCCAATTCCATAGGGAAGAGAGACTAAGCCAGCCAGCTAGTATTGCCTAAGTCGTGTTAGTTCCATGCTACGGCCGTTTTGGTCCCAATCGGGGGCCCCCGTAGATCTTTGTAAAAAAAACAACGGGGCCCCCGATCGGGGGCCCCGTCTGGGAAAAGAAAGAAGGAAAAGAAAACGAAGAGAAAGTCGAGAAGGAAAAAAAAGAAAGACATCTCTACTTTTGCATGCATTTTATAGGGGCCGCCGATTGGGACCAAAAGGGCCGTAGCATGGAACACGAAGCCAATACTAGCTGGCATAGTCTCTCTCCCTTATGAAGTCTTGGCTTCGTCGTGACATAGACCGACAGCCATGACAGGACAGGTCCCGATGTGGCGAGGAAGACGTCAGAAGATACTGCTGCCTGGCTCAATCAGACGCCGCAGCGAGATAAAAAGAGATGCGTGCAACATCAATCTTACGAGTTCATTCGAAAACTTTCGTAATACGATACAAAAACGCCGCTGGGCGAAACAAAAACCGGGCCATGGGGTAAACTCGGCCACCCAAGCTCCATTTCACTTGCTGTTTCAGCAAAAATGATGAATCAAATAGTAGCTCGTTTGAAAGAGGAGAGTTCAAGGAATCGATTGATATCATGCTCGTCTCAATCGGTCTTTTGCTTGCTAAGATACGTATGCAGCCCTGAAACTATAGGTAGCCAGATTTTCCCATGGCCGGATTCACCCCATCGTACCCTAGCCTACCTTCCATGTGCAAGGAGACACAGGGCGCTCCAGTGAGGATAGCCAGACCCTCTATCGACCTACCGGCAATCAGGGCCGCGTACTGACCGTAAACTTTCGCCAGTGCTTTTTCCACCAGACTCACCCAGAGCTGATTGCGCGCCCCGCGGGAAAAGGCCAAAGCGCGATTGACTGGGGAACAGGGGAAGGCGTCGTCTACTATCACCACGCGCCACTCCCCGTCTATGCACAGGCGCACCTGAAACCCAAACACATTACGTTGAATGGTTGCATAGCGTACTATGTACAAACAGTATGTCTGATGCCGCGTTCACCAGACGTTCGTAAATCCGTAAAAATCCGGACGTCCGCAAATCCGCAAGGCGTATCTAGGAGTACATGGCGCACCGCAAGCAACCATGTACTCCTAGATACGCAAGACGGATGTACTGTAGTCAGGTGAACGCGGCATGATACCGCGTCCGTACGTCCGTCAGTACGTCCGACGTATCTAGGAGTACATGGCACCGCAAACCGACTACGTACTCCTAGATACGTCCTGGGACGTACAGTGCAAGGACGTCTTGTGAACGCTGCATGATAGTGCCGGTTGGGGTGAAGGGGGAGGGGGTAATTTGGGCTACCCTTGGAGGGAAACCCCCAGCTAATGCCTACAAGAAGAGCGCACAAAGACGATTTTGATAACAAGTAAACCTACCTACCTCGTTTCCTATACTATACAATAGCTTAGGCCTAATTTGGATAGCTGCGGTAATAAGGTCAAACCTGGTACACGCCTTGCGCACAGTAGGAGCGTCGACCGAGAAAGACGGATGAGTAGAGAAGGTCTGGACGGGCAGTGGCCACTACAGCCAAAGCAGACAGAAACCAACAGTCTCCTAGGATTCCTTCAATAAATAAAGAATGCCCTCAGTAGGCAACTACTCGCACAAAATACGTGGTAGAAAGAACCCAATCGGAAAACTTCTCCTTGTGTTACGTAGGGTAAAATGGGGTAACCCCGCCCATGGGAAAATTCGACCACCTAAGTTTCAGGGCTGAATATCTCAGCAACCAATGGACCGAATGAGACAAATACTAATCAATCGATTCCTCGAACTCTCCTCTTTCAAATGAGCTACTTGGATCTGCTGAAACAGCAAGTTCAAAGAAGCATATGTGGCCGGGTTCACGCCATGGCCGCGCTTATCCCACAGTACTCTAGCTGATCCATCAATCTAATCTAATCCTTCAACGTATTTGTACGGACCAGTTGCGTTGTCGCGATGGGGTTTGGTCGATAAACGATCACGCGGTATTTAGGCTAAGCAAAACTTTTTTAGATAGATTCTGACGGGGATGTCGATGTCGTTTACTCATCTGAGAGCGGAAAAGGAGCGAGTGGAAAGAAGCATTAAGAAGGGCGATTTAGACTTGTGCACTCGTGCGTATATTTACGGTTGTGCGTATATTTACTTGCAGCATTTTTGGCATTTTTTTACTCTGTGGTGGTGAAATTGAGTACTCTTTGCTAAATGTAAACTAAATTTCACCACCACAGAGTAAAAAATGCCAAAAAATGCTGCAAATAAATATACGCACACCCGTAAATATACGCACGAGTGCACAAGTCTAAATCTCTCTTTATTGACGAAAAATGACGTCGACGACCCCGTCGGCACCGATCCAAACTTTCACTTAATATCGCGGGGTCGTCATCCACTAACGCCATAAGGCAAGTTCCGGTCCATACGTACGGTAGTATATTTACGGCTCACTTTCTGAGCTATCATCCACCATAAACCTGCCGTTTGTACAGTATGAACTGACCTAATCTTACCTTGCTGAATATCTGTAGGCTTGATATCATCCCTGAATAGACACCAACGTAGCTGGGGCGTCCCAGTCCAAATTTCATGCGGTCTAAGCCAGACCAACGGGGGGCTAGTGCTGTTTCCTTGCGTGACTGCTGCTGACTGACCATCACTGCCTGTGCTGATACAGCCAATACTCTTGGCAGCAGGAGGAAAAGAATCGTCAATGAAGCTCTGGTTGTGCGCACTGCAATAAAACAAGCAGCACACCATACCATAGCATATAATTCAGCATATCAGCAGGTAGGTACGTACGGTGTCGAGTGAGGTATAGTCGAGGAAACGATCAAGAGTTCGCTTGACAATTTTGGCGCTCCGTAGAAATCTGACGTTCTGAACAAGAATAGCAATAGTGTTTGAAAAAAGGGTCGATAAACCGGTTGCTATTCTTGTATAGAAATGTCAGATTTACTAAGATTACTGGAGCGCCAAAATTGTCAAGCGAACTCTTGATCGTTTCCTCGACTATATAATGGGGAACGTAGAAATTTCCAGTAGTTCCCTCACCCCTCACTCGCGTTCTTCTAAAGGCTCGTTCACATCGGAGACACGCGCAGCGCGTACGCTCTGCGTTGCGTATGCACCTGTTGCCGCGTTCGCAAGACGTCCGTACGTCCGATGTGCTATTATAAAAGCTGTACGGACGTACGGACGTCTTGTGAACGCGGCATTTCTACCGTTTTCGTACAAAAATGTACGTGTCGTGTGTACGTACGTACATGCAAAAGGCAATGATACGCTGGTATGTTTCTTCCGCTTCTTGTTCCTGAGTTTTTCGAATTTCTTCCGATTTTGCTGACTGCTGCCGCCTAAGCAGCGTTCTTTGCGAATTATCATTACAATTCATGTCACTTTCCGGGTATTTTGACCTATTTTTGCAGTCAACCACATCTCTTCCCAGTGTTTCAGTGCAATCATCAGCTTTTTTCGAGCAATTATCCCTGTTCCTAGCCCTACGTTTTCCTTTCCTTCCTTCATCAGCTGCAGTAGTGGGGTCAGAATCATTTACAGCATGGGGTGGTGATATCAGAGGATATAGAGCTGTAGAAGAGGTACTGTCAAGCCCTGAGGTGGCATTCATAGCTTCTCCATGAAGATTCTTCCCCAAGTCATCAGAAATAGTGGAAGCAGTTTCTACCAGCTTCGGATATAAGGAGCTCATTTTGCAGGTGTTGCTTAGCTACTAAATTATGAAGAGATGCGATGAAACTGAAAGAAATGACAAATCAAATCTTTGCAAATCTTGCCATGGTTTACTTAGAAAAATACAACGGTGCGAAGAACTTTCGCAGGTACTGTAGGTAGAAAAAATTTCCAATGTCTTTGGTAAAGATTTTCGACTAATATTGTTCAGATATAGCCCTATTTTATTTACCTCAAACCAGTTTTTGAAAGATTTTTTCATTTTCTTCACTTTTTCTACATCATGATCTTTCTATTCTTGTTGTTTATTAGATATCCATACATCTCTCCTATCTACTATAGCAAGATACCGTAACAAACGAAAAAAGCGATTCTTTCTGGACGAAAAGGAAAAAGAAAAAGAAAGAAAAAATTTTTGTGTAACAACTTGAGAGAACCGATACAAAGAAGACAGACTTGACCACAAAGATTTCAGTCCAAAAATCATCAAAGTCAAGCAGAGGAATTAGAGCAACAAAAATCAAGTCATACACAGACTGTTCGGAAGTCGAAAAGAAGCAGTTCAAATAGCAGAAGTCAACGTATTTGTTGGTAGGCCCAGCAGATCAAGTGAACAGAAGAAAATGTCTGCAGAAGGCGGTTCAAGTGGCACCAGATACGTGCCTATTACAGTACAGCAACAGATACCACCACCGCCACCGCAAAAATCGCAGGCTATGTTGCAGCGAAAGACATCTGTGCAGGAGATAGGGGAGAAATTGGTTGGGATGCTTGACGAAATTGAGCGTAGGGTTGAACATCTAAGGGAGACTGCGTCACTGATGGAACAAGAGAGAGAGGCGCTGATTGAAATGCTGAACACTGTCCAAGTCAACAAGGATATGCTCAGATTGGGGGAAGGTAGGTGCTGATTGAGTCCGATGCATGGACCGCTTCAAAACAGGGACGTCTTTAATTTTAGTTTGGGATTTGTTATTGGTCGAAACATGTTTACAGCACTCCACATTATGAGGACATCTTGAATTCTGTTACTTTATGCAGAGGTCCATGTTTCGAAGCGGTCCATGCATCGTACTCAATCAGCATCTGGTATCGTTCTTTCGTTTGTGTGCGTATATTGATCAGTTGCGTTAGAGCATCTCGTCACGTGCACACGCGCGTTCACACGAACTGCTATTTTCTCGTACCGAGCAAGGTGCGAGTTTGTCATGGTCGCTACTACTGTACCGTTCAGATGGGAAGATGCTCGGTATGAGTAAAAAAGTACTCACACGGTCAGACTGGTTAGCAGGTGCGAGTTCAGTCAAATCGAATTATCTTACTCGTCGGATGTCATATTTCAACACGACAGACGGATTTGCTCGGTACGAGTAAATTGGCTTGTCTGATTTCGCCTACTGACAGTCTGAATTTGCCCAGCAGTATCCTATATTCACCATATGCAATAAGAGCAATGCTTGGTCGCGAGGCGACCCCTCTGAACTAATCTGGATTTCAGTGCAACTTTTGATCGGTAGTCGACGCGAAGGTCGGCGCGGAAAGAAACAAACGAGCAAGAAAGATGACCGCGCCGACCTTCGCGTCGACTACCGATCAAAAGTTGCACTGAAAATCCAGGTTAATTCAGAGGGGTCGCCTCGCGACCAAGCACTGGCTCTTATTGCATATGGTGGATACGATGTTATGTAATGCTGCATGTTTGTGAATAGGTGATCGCGATGATATCGAAGCGACAACCAATCGATTATTGAGTCGTTGTCGGACAGTACAGGTGGTGGTCAGTACACCTCGTAACATGGAGCAACAGAAAGCACTGGAGGCTGTCAATAGACAGATTGAGGAACTACAGCAGAAGATTCAAGACGATCTAAACGTCTGCAAACAGGTAACCAATTTTTTGTTAAAGGGAAGATGTGGCAAAGATTTGCCCATGGTGAAGGCGAGGATCCATTTTTCAAATTTCCTTCAGTGAATCTATGCAGTTTTACATGCTGAATCGATCCCACCCAGCTGTCTCGACGCGATTTTGCCTCCCGCAGAGAAAACCCACTTGCAAAGGGCGTTTCGCAGTTAATTGCGCGAAAACGTTGCGAAACACGCTTTGTAATGGTGTTTTTCTGCGAGGAGGCAAAATCGCGTCGAGACAGGTGGGTGGGATCGATTCAGCATGTAAAACTGCATAGGTTCACCTAAGGAACTTTGAAAAATCGATCCTGTCATAACTACAGTAGCCGAAACATCAAAGTCACGAGTTTGCCCGGTGATGACGAAGTATTTGGTTACTGAGTTATGAGAGGAGCCTGGCTGGATCGACTTGTGACCTTGATGTTTCGAGCGTATTACATAAATGAGACATTTGACCGAACGGGAATCGAACCCGCTCGCTATAACCCTCTTTCAGGCTGGACTACTAAATTTTGGGAAATCAACCATTTCAGTTCGCTTCGAGACCTACTTATCTCCGGCCGGGTTTACCCCATGATACCCTGAAAATCCTGCTTTATCATACATACGATAACATGCTTGCATAGGCACTTGGCAGGCCTACATGACTGAAGTGGTAGCCAACGGACTCAGTATGAAGTAGTATATCCATGATCCATATTCTAATGTGTACTACTGAGGCGAAGATTTGCTGTAGACTGGCGTGCGCAGATTCGGCGTGTTGCGTAGATACGTAGGTACATACGATGCGGTGGGCAACACAGTAGCTAAAGGTGGAAAAGCCCGAAGGCATAAAAACCACCGTACGTATTCTTTACTTCTCAGTTGAGCGCAATCTGCAGCAAACTCACGTCAGAATAAATACAGAGACGATACACAGAGCCGAGCAATACAAACATGTCGCGACAAAAGAAAAGGGCTCGACTGACCCGACCGAAACAGGTCACACGACACGCAACAAGTTACAAGCAACTGCGCCATAAAGATACTGGAAATTAGCATAAGTCGGTGCAAGCACACAAATATGCAGATTCAAATGTATGTATAATATGTGCGTACGTATACATATAACACGTAATTGGGCGCATGTCACGTTTCCTCGTGACATCCTCCCCCCGGTAGGAGGGGGAGACAGAACCTCCTACTTACATACCCTACTGAAGCACACCAAAGCTACAAGCTAAACAACTGCAAAGCTACAATACGTACGTAGCACGTACAAGTAGGCACACACATGCTATATGATACATAAGCAAAATAGTGCATGTGCATGAATAAAATAATTGCCTAAATATTTCCTACAGTAGTCTTCATTGAACTTGATAACCCTTGTCCGGCTAGGCTTGGACCACCCACCGGGAAGCGAGCGCCAGCGGTGACGAAAGCGGCGAGACCGAAGGGAACGAGCTCCTACCCCTCCTGGCGGCGGGGGAGGCGGGGAAAGGCGGGAACGGACCCGGCGAAGGAGACACCAGATCCAAGACGAAGGAGGCGGAGCAGGGGACGTCCGAATGCGGCGGCGAAGCTGAAAGAGGAGTCTGAAAGCAAAAGAAAAATAACGCGTGCCCTCTCTGCTGCACCATCCAGATGATGCCAGCATACCAGCAAGGAGCACATCCACACCACACACACCATACGTGGGGTAGGGGTCAAAGGTACACTTGCCACTTGCAGTTGCTGTGTGCAGTTGCTGGTGCTCCGAAAGGCCAGGTACACGCCTGGGCGAGTGGGAAAGGAACCGCGCCTTCAACCACACACTCCAACCCAGCCAACGCTCCTGGAACCCGAGACAAGCCACGCAGTACCCTACATGCACAACACGACCAAGCAAAGATGCGACAAATGTCCAAAAGACAAGCCGCCGCAGAAAGCGAAACGGACGAACACAAACCCACACGAAGGCGAAGATGCTCAGACACAAAATGCAAGCAGCTAAACACCGTACGAGTGCACCGACAATCCCCAGCACACGCTCACCATAGTGTTATTCGTGTACGTTAACAACGACATACATAGCAAACACGAACGAACCAGAAGCAGGGGTTACGGTTCATTCCAAGCGGTGGCACCAAGCATGCAACGTCTGATGGCGAGTCACAAGCACCCTTCTGCACGGGAGTTAGTTCACACATACACAGCATCTGCACACGTCGGCACACCCATGAACAGACACATAACTATGCACACACTGTACGCGTTTTAGTACAGACACCATGCACATTCTCACACCAGTACACATAGCAGCTGCTACCCATTCGCACCTCTGACACTCAGTGCAGGTAGCAAGGGCACTGCAAACCAGATAAACAAACCGCCAACATGCCATCTACACACCCGCTCTGGAATTCCCGTCAGAGCCTGCCTGGAGCACTCAACTGAGCCTGCTCCTCTCCGGCATCACCATCGGAGTTAGGGTGTGAGACAAACCAACACGTAGTAGGCGACATCAGAAACAAAATGGCAACGAGTGCCAAGACGATGCCACGCAGCCAACACAACGTACCGCGGCAAAGACAAGAATAAATAACTGGTCACAGGACCGACACATATGCAGAAGTAGCACGTACATACACAGACAAGTACGGCCACAAAATAATCAAGGACAGGGCCGAAAACGATCCGAGGCCACTGTTAACGCCAGCAACCTCAATCCACATGCAAGAGGCGCTGCATACACAAATACTTCACGCTCGCTTGTATAATAAGAAACACGAACAAGCACGAGCGACAAAATACGCTTACGTAAAGCTATGCCGACAGACAGCAAAAGAGCTACGTAAACTGCACACTTCATCTTACATTACCACCGTGACGCGAAGTCTCGAATCCTGGGTCAGCCAAGGCGACATCCACGGACAACGAGAACAGCAGTTGGCGGATCGAACAGAGACGACGGTCGGATGAGCCATCCACGACCAGTCAGCGATCAGATGCCAATGCCAGCGAACCAGGGCAGAACGACCAAAGAAGCAGCTGCGGTTGGTTGGGTTCCAGCCAGCACGAAATCCAAAGAACACTGACGGAAGCACCCGGGGACGCCATTGAGGCGAGGTTTGCTGCAGAGTGGCGTGCGCAGATTCGGCGTGTTGCGTAGGATGTACGTAGGTACAATGCGGTGGGCAACACAGTAGCTATAGGTGGAAAAGCCCGAAGGCATAAAAACCACCGTACGTATTCTTTACTTCTCAGTTGAGCGCAATCTGCAGCAAACTCACGTCAGAATAAATACAGAGACGATACACAGAGCCGAGCAATACAAACATGTCGCGACAAAAGAAAAGGGCTCGACTGACCCGACCGAAACAGGTCACACGACACGCAACAAGTTACAAGCAACTGCGCCATAAAGATACTGGAAATTAGCATAAGTCGGTGCAAGCACACAAATATGCAGATTCAAATGTATGTATAATATGTGCGTACGTATACATATAACACGTAATTGGGCGCATGTCACGTTTCCTCGTGACAACTACGTACTGTACTTTGTTAGGGTACTGTGGGGTAAACCCGGCCATGGGAAAATCCGGCCACCTAAGTTTCAGGGCTGCCTATCTTAGTAGCCAGTGGACCGTTTGAGACAAAAATACTATATCAATCGAATCCTTGAACTCTCCTCTTTCAAATGAGCTATTTGGCTCATCATTTGCTGAAACAACGAGTTCACAGGAGCTTGTGTGGCCGGGTTTACCCCACAGTACCCTACATCACATGTTGTAGTGTAATATAGTAATCATTGCATTGTAGAAGTGTCAATTCTTTCTGAATGCGTGCCAGCCTGAGCAACCGGTTGGTCCAATCGATCAGAAGTTTCAAGCTGCAGTTATCGAATGTACAGCTGACGATCAGAAGAAAATCAGAAGGCGACTGGAACATCTCATGAAAGTGATTGACAGGGGTGAGAAAACCTTTCAACAAGCGGAAATATGACAGGCTTAGCAATGAATAGCGCGCTACACACGTGGTGAGTAAACTCACGGTGAATTCACGGCGAGTTTGATTGAACTTCGAGTTTTATTTCTCGGGTAGAGCATCCTCACTTGCTCCCACGCGCAAAATTTTTCTCACGTGTTCACACGACGGTGAGTTTTAAACTACCGATGAATTCACCGGCCTACCTATGCTTTATCACATACTTACGGGGAATTCACCGTGAGCTTACCCACCTCGTGTGTAGCGTACTACTGAATGAATACTGTAGCCTCTACTTTCTGCTGTCTGTGCGCAGCCTTCCAATTGCTAATGCCAAGATTCCATACGGTTTAATCAACGGTAGGCAAGGTTCCCCGCCTGGAGCTTACGTACTACATACAATACCTTATGGATTCTTGCTAAGACAGTATTGTAGCTACCTATAGTGCCTACTTCACCAAGAGAAATAATGCGGGAATTTTGAATAAGCGAGATAGGTACGTACGTACTTTTTTGTGTTGGTAGTTTTTGTTTTATGTGGTGAAGAAATACTGGAAGGTGGTAAGGCTGTGGTGTGGTGCCTCACAGTACGCGTACGTACTACTACATATGTACAGTAGTGTGGCCAGAAAGATTTGGCTTCAAGTTTATTCGCCTTTCGCGATAACGTTGTGCGTGATTTCGCAGTGCACTTAGCTAACTTGCAATATTTAGCACACTACCAAAATTCGCCGCCTAGTAAACATTTATGTCACAAATATACAAGTTTTGCAAAACGGTGAAAAACAAAACGGAAAGTCAAAACTTCACCGTTTTGCAAAACTTGTATATTTGTGAAATAAATTTTACTAGGCGGCGAATTTTGGTAGTGTGCTAAATACTGCACCCTTAGCTAAGTGCACTGCGAAATCACGCACAGCGTTATCGCGAAAGGCGAATACAGTATTATAGCGGAGAAACAAGTTGCGGCTTTCCCTGAAGTCGTGTTGCACGAAATTGTAGATGCGTTTTGAGAGATGTAGGCTACTATTTTGCGCAAAACAAATTTCGGTACAGTCTCTAAATAGTAGCTGGACTGTTTACAACCATAAATTGGTTTCCCAGTTTCCATCGTTTTGGGTGGGAGTACTTTATTTCTGCTTTTATGCACATTGAGCAGCACGGGTAAATGTTCCGTGGCAAAGTTTCTGGCCAGACTATTTACGAGAGTATGATAGCGATGCTAAATATGAAATGAACAAAGTCTTCCTCAGGCATACAGAAGGGTCAGACTTGCACTGCACAGATGTACATATACATTAAATTTATGCTTACTGTTTTGAGGCCAGCTAGGTACTTGGTATTGTACCGGTTATCGTACTGTACGATGATCTTGCGCCAATTTTGCTGCCAAGCCTTTTATTTGTTTGTATGGGAGTAATCACATGAACTAGTATGCTCACATACGCACGTATAATTCTGAATTATAATGGTATGTTCCAAAATGAATAATGTAAAGCAGCTCTGAATTGTTTTATCCATGTAATAATGAACAATATGTTTTATTAGTATCAGGAACTACTGTTATGAAATTTTATTTGTGCCTTTCCGTATTGCTGTCCACATTTTTATTGATTTTATTCAGCCGAGCAGGCGCACGGCTAAAATTTATATCCTGAACC
Organism: Epsilonema sp. ZAB3_2; assembly: GCA_030247985.1. Taxonomy (NCBI): domain Eukaryota; kingdom Metazoa; phylum Nematoda; class Chromadorea; order Desmodorida; family Epsilonematidae; genus Epsilonema; species Epsilonema sp. ZAB3_2. The sequence goes on from JASAMW010002836.1 coordinate 11,887, forward strand.
TGAACGTGCCTTCACGATTTATGAATGAAACTGGCTTACTACTACGTGTTTTCTATGTGGTACGTACTGTACGTACGTACATGTGTACATACATAGCACATACGTACGTAGTATCGCACATACGCACTCCTTTGCAAGGGAGGGAAGAGCGACAGAGGGAAGTCAGTTAGTGTAAACGGAAAAATTTTGGGATGTTTTCGGCTATTGTCAGCCCAGAGAGACTTCGCTATTTATAGGACTCAAGTCGTCCTGTGCAGTTTGCATGTATAGTTCTGCTAAATAGGAGTATACATAGCACGGACAGAAATCCGCATTTCTGAACTATTTATGCAGTGCGCCTTGAATGCCATAGGGAACTCTACTGGTCTGACCATAGTATTTTTAGGCTTTTGTGGGTCAGTAGCTACTGAAAAATAACTCTAAGTGGGATCCGCTTTTGGCCTTTATCGGGTGTAGCTCTGTGCACGCCTTTTGCACACAGATTCACGGTCCTCTGTTATGGAGTCCTGTCTTTACTGATCCCAACATTACCCGGATTACAGTATTGCTTGGAGCTCTTTGGCACTGCTGTGCGGCAGCTGTGAGCTGAGCTAGGCTGAACCAAAGTTGCTTTTCATTCATCGATCCCCGGCCCATTCTTTAGTGCTCTATATGCGAGGGTGTAAGCCTAGTAGATGCGTTGCGTGCTATAGAGTGGCGCATACATACGGTGTATGTATGCGTGCTTATGTCTATGTACCCTATGTAATATGCGCAGCCGTCCTACACCCCCTGTTTGTTCATTACGAGGCTAAAAATAGAAAGCGAAGGGTGGCGGAGAAAGAAAGCAGAGTATTTCAAATTATTTATATTTGAATTTTTGTTGCCAAAAATAGTAGTACATAGATCCTAATTCCTTAAGTCGGAAGTGGAATAATTATGTTGAGTGATTGCACACAACGTCGAAATAATTGCACACGATGCTTCTTTTTGTCTTATTCGATCCCTCTTCTATCTTTGCTTTCTGCGTATATCGCACAATCGTAAACTTGGATGCGTTAAATACAATGAAGAAAGAGTTTTTGGCTTTGCGCACCGTTAGTTAAGAAACGTTTTCTGTAAGCATTGAGAGTAGCCTGTAGTGTACGTGGATGGGGGGTATTTTTTAAGAATCGAGATAATATGCCTATCGAATTCCCCATCAAAAACTGCATATGTGGACGAATTTTGGGAAAAAATTTGTTCAGCCATCGTCGAGATATTGATGGGTAAAGCCTGGAAGGTCGCATTTTGCCGTTTTTCAACGTTTTTAGCAATATTTCAGCAACCAGAGTGTGTAGCGGGCTATAATTTGGCACGCACATACTCCCCATAGGGACCCATGTCTGGACCAAATTTGAGCCCAATCCGCCACTTGTACAGCGAGATATAGCGTCAGAACACTCAAATTTGCGTTTTTTTGCACCTGTTGCAAATTCGGTTATATGAATACCACTGCGCGAATACATGCCTGCACGGGGGTAAAATTTTGAGAGGAAGTAGAGAAGGGTTAGGCCTAGAACTTTTAGTACTACCGCAAAAAATCTCTTTAATTGGAATTGGGACTACAGTCTCTCTCGAATAGTGAAAAATACAGCAAAAATTTTCCCGCCTTTTTTATTTTTCAAGATAAATGAGCAATACCACTGAAACTTTTTCCTGGTAAGTAGCCTTCTTATGTAGAATTTGATGTAGATTTCAAAAATAACATTGTTTACCCCAAACAAATTAACCCTAACCCTAAAAACACAAAAATAAACGACTTTTCAAAAATAACAGCCTAGGGGTTAAATTTTTTGGGAAAAACAATTTTATTTTTGAAATCTACATCAAATTCTACATAAGATAGGCTACTTACGAGGAAAAAATTTCAGTGGTATTGCTCATTTATCTTGAAAAATAAAAAAGGCGGGAAAGTTTTTGCTGTATTTTTCACTATTCGAGAGGACTGTAGTCCCAATTCCAATTATAGAGATTTTTTGCGGTAGTACTAAAGTTTTTAGGCCTAACCCTTCTCTACTTGCTGTCAAAATTTTACCCCGTGCAGGGCATGTATTCGCGCCGTGGTATTCAAAAAACTAAATTTGCAACAGGTGCAAAATATACAGAAATGCACTTTGTGACGCTATATCTCGCCAAACAGGTGGCCGATTGGGTTCAAAATTGGTCCAGACTTGGGTCCCTATGGGATCTTTCCGCTTGCCAAATTGTAGCCCTCTAAGCCCTGCGGTTGCTGAAATATGGCTAAAAACGTTGAAAAACGGCAAAAATGCGACCTGCCCACCTTTACCCATGAATATCTCGATGATGCCTGAACAAATTTTTTCCTAAAACTTCATCAACATATGCAGTTTTTGATGGGGAATCCGATAGGCATATTATCTCGATTTACAAAAAGTACCCCCCTTCCACGTACTATGCAACCTCTACAGAAAACCTTTCTTAAATTCCGTCGTGTACATGTGGTGTACCATTTGACCACTGAATTTATGTAGGTATGTACGTTGCATGTGGTACGGTTCGTGTATATGCGTACACGTACCCTACAAGTAGGGTATCGGGATAAACACGGTCGGGTTTTATTGGTCGAGTAAACAAACCGGACGACCCACTTTTAGAGTAAAAAAATCGGCCTTTAGTTCTGGGTGACCGAGTTTACCCCATTGGCCGGCTTAACCCCACAGTACCCTATATGGCAATCCTTTCGCGTTGGGATAGGTGGTGTGGTGTACATACTACGTGCTATCTATCTACAATCACGAGTACGTAATTTATTCGGTTTTTTCATGTTGTTTTCCTCTTCGACATTTCTGCTGAACGCAGCTGCTGATACTTACTGTCTGTAGGGTATCGTGACTTGGCACGCGTTTCAACTCAACTACCAAGCTTGGTTTGTTTGGCTACATTAGTGCTTCCGTTATACCCTTATGCCCTCTGAGGTCGCAGCGCAGGTGATGCGTAGGCAGCTACAGTATGACTGTTTATGGCACTAGTAGGTATTATCAGGAATATACAATTTGAATGGAGCTAAGGAAGAATGGCTGACGCTAAGTGTAAAAAAGGGTTCTGCTATAAATCAATGCCACTGAAACCTATTGGGTTTCGTAAAAATACAATCTAGGATGTTTGTATGTATTTAATATCCCATTTTATAATACCTAGGTATAAGTACCTATATGAGTTTGTGCGAATATGAGCCAGTATTCAGTAATTTGCGTGTTTTGTTTTGCACATGCGTATACGTCAGCCATTCTTCCCGTTAGCCCCATTCTATAAGTAGGCTCTACTTTCGCTATTATTGCTATCCTATCCTTCATGCTCATTGATCTACAGGGCAGGCGATGTCTCAATACAGTATGCCTGCACAAGGAAGTATCTGCAGTTTTCCGCGCCTATAGGTCCCTGCAGACACGCAAAAGTGCAGTGTCTTGTCTTGGCAGCGATAAAGTTTTAAAGGGGGATCTGACAAGAAAGTTTGTATATGAGGAGGCAAGTATTGAACTTCTAACGTTTGATAACACCTACCTATGTAATATTGTATCCTCTTTTGATCTAACTCCATGTTCTGGAGCCGATTTTGCATCTGTGAGGCAGAGAACCACTTAGAAGGGCGAAATACCCAAAATTATTGCGAAATCCGCTTTCTAACTGGTTCCCTACATCACAGAGGCAAAGTCGGCTCCAACACATGGAGTTTGATCGAAAGAGGAGGTAATTTTATATTATGTAGGTACTTTCAAATGCAAAAAAAATGTGAAACTTGACTCCTCCATACTAATTTCTTGCCAGATCCCCCTTTAACGAGAGGGGATCGATCTCTGACCGTGATCGATCAGAATCGGCCCACCCGCATCACCGGTCTGCCTTGCACCGCTGGCGATTGGGTGCTCTTTCTTCGTCCGTGTCTGCAGCTTTGATCATGGCGACCACTTCGTTCTCATCATTTCTCTGGGCTACCGTACTCCCTTCTACTACCCACCACTATTACACGACCTGACTGGTCTGAAATCGACTACGCCAACTTCGTTGCCATGGAGCAAAACGGCGCAGTGAATTCGTAAGCAATTTTGTTCGTACATAACTACGTATATAGGTACTTACTCTTATAGCCTCGCTGCGTCGCCCATTTGTGTACACAGGATCACTTTTGCAGTAGTACAGGGTGTACCATAATATACTCACCGGCTATTTGTGTCTATATCTCCACAGCGGGGAGTCACTTTCAAAAGCGGTCTTTTGTAACAAGTAGCCAAGGCTTCAAACTTTATGCATGCAAAGTTTCAAAGAGATACCTGAACCAGAAGCGGATCAAAACAGCTCAGTTTGTAAACCCCCAATTTCCACACATTTCTGCAGGCGGCCTGGTACAGATTGGCACACTTTCTGGCACAGAGTGCTATCAATCCAGGCCTGGTGGCTAAAGTGAGGCGGTGCCCCATCCTGTTGCAAATAAACTTCCCCAGTCCTCAGCAGCAGGCCAAACAAACATATAACCGGCCAAATCTGCTAACATTACGAGATAACTGTCACCAGTGACTGAGTCGTCAAAGAACACTGGTCCAATGAGCCCTCTGGAATAAATTCCAGCCCATACGTACTTCATCAAGGGGCATTGACAGCTCAATAGTTCGTAAAAATGTTGGGCGGAGAAAGGAGCAGGCTCAAGAGAACAAGGAAGGAAACGAAAATGCAAATTCGACGCCCAACTCTGTGCCGGCGCCTCAGTCTTGCCTGCGAAAAAGCTGCCGAAACTAAGATCGCTTACAGCGCTATGACATGAGAAGCTAGGAAGTTAAAACTTTGCATGCATAAAGTTTGAAGCCTTGGCTACTTGTTACAAAAGACCGCTTTTGAAACTGACTGCCCGCTGTGGAGATATACAGAGTGTCTCATGATAAACCGAACACTTTCCCGTGCGTGTAACTCTGGAATCAAAGGTTGGATTTTCATGCGGATTTTTCTATTTAGTAGCCAAGGCTTCAACTTAGATGTGTACAAAATTTCAAATATTTTCTCCACATACTTCGGAAGTTGCAACGGTTTGAATTTCGAAACTCAAAATCGACGTTTTTCTTCAATATGGAGAAAAATGTTGGTCTTAATTTTTCAAGATATCCTATTCCATCCGTTTGCTGTGGTGGCACTGGGGATAATGCATAAAATACACATTTCCTAGCATTTTGGCACCTCTTTTTTCATTACGAGACTAATTTTATCTTGGACCCATGCACAAAAGACCCCTAAATCGGCACTACCAGTGCGAAAAACCCTCGTTTTTGACCGCCGGAGAAAGAAGGTGTTTGAGCAACTTCCACTGGGCCTACAAAGCTAAAATTTTATACACGTCTAAGTTGAAGCCTTGGCTACTAAATACAGAAAACCGAATGAAAATCTAACGTGTGGTTCCAGAGTTACATGCACGGGAAAGTGTTCGGTTTATTATGAGACACCCTGTAGACACAAATAGCCGGTGAGTATATTATGGTACACCCTGTACATACGTAGGCTAGGTACAGATGTACGCACGGCAGGTATATGTATGCTGTATTGCACATGAATTGTGTACATACGTAACTTCCGTAGGGTCCTAATTGGGAGTAAACCCGGCCGGTGGTGGGGTAAACTCGGCCACCCACCTAGGTGGCCGGGTTTACCCCCTGGCCGTGAGTACCCACACGTACAGTACACCTAGATGTACGTACTGTGACTCTGTATAACGTACGTAATACGTACGGTACACTCTTTATGTTATGTATACACATGTACATAACGAAGGTTGAAGTTACCGTTGTACAGTGCGCGACACGTAACCAGTAGGGATCCGCGCTCCCTCCCCGGAAGTCGCGCGGTGTGCGCTCACCGCGCGGATTCCTATGTACTTGTTACGTGACGCGGATTGTACGTACGTACATACATTCTGTCATAGGTAATGTAAAAGTTAGGGACGCTCGAAAAATAGCTCGCATATGGACATGAGCTATCCCATCCGCAGCATGTGATTGTTACCTTATGTATTATGGCGCGTTCACCAGACGTCCGTACGTCCATTCGTCAACCCATAGTGTTCTTCCGTCCGTCCGTTCGTCAACTTATATGGGTTGACGAATAGACGGACGGACGGACGGACGTCTGATGAACGCGCCATTACATCCATCACTGATGCGTGCTGAATAAACTTGATTGATACATAGGTGGAAGTTGCTGTGGTCGGGTTCCGGCGAGCCGTTGGTCAGTGTGACGGCGCAGGTGATGTGGTGGGACGAGCGCAGCGCGGGCTGGCATCCGGCGGACGGCGGCGGCGACAGCCGAGTCAGCATCCTGCCGCTGTCTCGCTCCTCCTCCTCCTCCTCCTCCGCCTCCTCCGCCGCCGCTGCTTCTACGCCCGCCACCAGAAACCACCACGTGAAGTTGGCTCAGGTCAGTACATATTTATTTACTATCATTTGCCGTGTGTATTTTATTTAACGGTGCATAAGGCCCATTGCACAAAAATTGAAAGGTCCTACATGTGTCAGTATGGGGCTTGCATAGGGGGCTATGCAAATGCATGGGACATTTTTATGCTTATTTTTGAGAGGTGCGCAGAGGCACAGTTTTTAGGCCAAAAGCACGTGTTACGGCATAGTATTGAGATCGAAACAGGGCTATATTCTTGTATAATACACCCACAAGCATGCTTATGGGCATCTTAGCTTTTTTCAGCGATACTCGTGGTCACCGGCCACTACCACCATTCCGTCCGTTCCCTCTTCTCCAGCTCCTCCGAGACTGTCGGCGAACGGTTATCGACCGTCCGGTCTGCTTCGCCCTCGACCCGCCTCCGAGCGCATCAAAACAGCTGCAGTTGTGCACCCTGCTGTCGCTGCTGCAAGACATCGCCAGTTTCTCGTGATTGCCAGGCGAATTTCGGACCAAAAGGTTGCTTGGGTGTTGTTTCTCTTGAGATCACGACCGTAATCTTTGGAGAGCAGCTTGTTTTTGTTACTTTTTAAAACATGTCATGAACGTAGTGCGGGATGTTTATCCGGGGAACGTCATCCTTCCAAGTACCTAGCTCCTTTCTTTGGGAAAGCGCAAATACCGGCTGGATTTATTGCTGGGGAAAATCCGGCCACCCGCGTAGACATACGTAAAAAGAAACGGCTTTCAGTATTTTAATAAACCGGCCATTTCATTTTAAAATTAATGGCCATTTAAAAATGGCCGGTTTTATCCCACAGAACCCTAGCCCGAAGTTTCTCTTTTGTTTCCGCAGGTATTGATGAACTGCAAGCTAGTGAAGGAGGTGATTTACCATCGTGCCATGCCCACATTTCATCACTGGCAAATCGGCGCCGGAAATGGCTCGGCCAGATTCGGCCTCAGTTTCAACTCCAGTTTAGACGCCGCCAACTTCCAAAGCAAATTTCGCAAAGCCATCGAACTCATATCAAAATCAAGTGAGCAACACATTCAGTTCAGTCAGACCACATAGAATAGTTCACTTGCCTTGATCATTGTAGGCATGCATACAGGCAGTTCAAATAGTTCGGTTTTCGATGGGCTGTAATATTATTTTTTCCTGCCGCCTGGCCTTCCTTTGTATGTTCAGGTTCGGATTCACAAATGGACACTGAAGAACTGGAAGACGAAGTATTTGTGGTAAGAGAAGCGCATAAGTACCGTAGGTCACCAATCTTTAAACCAATACTGTAGTGATTCGTGTATAACACCATGGGGTTGTCAAAAAATTAGTGGCCCAATTGGGGGTTATATACGAAGGGGGTTTTATACACTTGTCGTTTATACAGTACTAGCTTTTTCGTGTGATGTCTTTTCCTATTATTTCCTCCATATTTTTTCGTATCGTTTCTTGCATTTTTTAGCCCGTCGATCTTCCAGTCGTTACATCGACCGCTGAACAAATGCAGCCACTCTTGCCATCGGTGATCGTCAGGTCCTCTACCACGACCATATCTCCGTCAACTGCGATCACCCGGCCCTTAGTTCAACGCCGAACCACTGCCCCTATTACCGTGGTCACCACTGCCTATCATCAACCTGTAGTTGCTCAGCCACGTTCCAGTGTTCCAGGGCTCGTTTCACTGCCATCCTCCCCTCCAGTAGCACCTCCCAGTACTATTTTCACTTCTGCAGAAGCTGCGAAGAAGACGACCGAAGTTTTGGTGCATCAGGAGCAGCCGGAAGAACGGCCAACCAGCAGTACGTCCTCCTCCTATCCCTACCTCTACCTCGCTCCGCCGGGAGGTCGACCCCCCGGCACCTCCGCCACTTCGCTGCCTTGGGAGAAGGTGGTCCTGTTGCCAGCGGAAGCCAGGACGGAGTACCGTCGTCAGAGCTTGGGCAGCGTTAAGCTGCCCTTCTCCGTGCAGCCGCTGGTGGCGCTTCGCGGCTCCGGCTCCGCCTCGGGGCCCAGTTCGGCCCGCGGCCTGCTCCGGCAGCAGTGCTTCTACTGCCGCCGCTGGTTCAACGTGCGGGCCAACGCGGCCGGCTCCTGCGCCGCGGCGCCCCCGCCACGCTGGCGCCGCTGCCTTCGCTGCGTCTCCTGCTACTTCGTGGCGGAGAACTGTCTGGGCGCCAGCCTGGACCATCACCAGCTGGAAGAGGCTGACGAGGATCTGTGTTCCTGCGCTCCGCTGCTGGCGGAAGACGAGTCGAGGGGCAGCTGCAGACGGCGCTGGGCTCTGCTGCTCCTGCTCTCGCTGTTCCTGCCGTGTCTGTGGTGCTATCCGCTGCTCAGGCTCCTCAGTAGATGGTGCAGGGGAGAGGAGGGCGCTGGTCGGCATGTGCCGATGGCCGCCGTCCTGTCTTCCACCTCCTCTGCCGGCAAGCGCACTGCCAAAAGCAAGGCCACCTATAGGCCCAGCTCACGGTCCGTATGATGTACTGTACGCACACACATACCCCTATCTCGGGGTTTTCAGCCTCGACTCCAACAAGAACCGTCACTGACTATCTCCAGTTTTGTGCAACCGATTAGAGGCTAAAATTATGTGATTGATTATACAGAATACCTGAAAAGTATGCCAAAAGTTGAGGACCCTAGCTAAGTAACCGTGTTGGAATGTGAAACTTCTCAAATTTTCCACAAGTTTTGTTTGGTAAATCTTCAAGCATACCCTACTGGTCAAAATTTGAACCCCCGCAATCGGTATGTTGGGGGAGTGGAGATACATATGATCAAGTTGGAGTCCAGGCTGAAGAGCCCTACATATAGTTTTAAGAAGCATATTGTAGAAAATAAAGCTGTTAACGTGCTCGACTTGTAACTACTGTTTTGTTTTTTCCACCTGCGCGATTCGTCTTCGATATTCTGGTCTCTCAACTCAAGTTTCATTGTAGGGTAACATGGGGTGAACCCGCCCATGGGTAAATCCGCCCGCCTAAGGGTTCAGGGCTGTGTATCTCAGGAACCAATGGACCGATTGAGACAAGTAGGATATCAATCAATTCCTTGAATTCTCCTCTTTCAAATGAGCTATTTGGCACGTCATTTGCTGAAACATCAAGCTCACGGGGTCACTTTTTTCAACAAGAGGTCGAAAATGACCAAACTTTAGAGGTTGCGCAAAAACACCCTGTATGTTATAAATGAACACCCGGTATGTGGGGGGGCAAGGGGGCATGGTACCCTACCCCCAGGTAGTGACCGTCACTTGCACTTTTGAAAATTTCGGTAAAGTAAAAGTACGTACTGGCGGGACTAGAAGAAGCCGGTAAAGTAAAAGTAATTACTTTACCGAAGCTGCTCAATGTCCAGTAAAAGGTAAACTGCTGCCGGTAAAAAGTAAAGTAAAAAGTAAAAACATACATATTTTAGGGGGTTTCTGAGGGGTTTTACCAGTCAGTGCTACTGTAGTTGTATGGTAAATGCATCCAATTGCTTCAATAGTATGTACGCTCATGCTGTACTGTACATTGTATGCAATGTATGCACGTATGTGCTAAATTTATATACTGTATGCATGCACGAATGCATTTTTCAGAAGAAAATTTGTTCGATTATACCAAAAACATGCGCGAAAGCGTTTCGCAGCCAGTGATGTGAAGCTAAATTACTGACAAAATTTACTTTTTTACCTTTGCCAATTTTTTTCGGTACTGGTAAAAGTTTCAAATTGCCGGTAAAGTAAAAGTACGATTTTCGAACGGTGTCCGGTAACAGTAAAAGTAAAGTAATTACCGGCAGCAAAAATGGGTGCCAGTAACCGGTAAAAGTAAAAGTACTTTACTTGTTGCGGTCACTACCCCCAGGCGAAGTTTCAATTAATTCGCCCCACAGGTACTGGAGATATAGCAAAAAACAATTTCAGTACTTATGCGCCCACCCAACTCCTGTACTAAAGTATAGGGAAAACCCGCCCACCTCAGCAGCGCAAAGTACTGAGATCCTAAGCAGCTGTCATATCAGCGCACAATCACATTATGAAAGTGGGTTCAGCTAATTTACAATATTTTCTTATGATTTCTCAAGGGAAGAGACGTTCCTGCAAAATTTTTAAAAATTCTCTGGGTGGGCGGGTTTACCCCCCAGTACTAAAAGGTTAGTTGACAGTAAAGTAGTCAAATTCACACCACTTATTACCTACCTAAACTATCTAGTTGACTAATTGGTAGCTGTTATTCATGGTTATTGCTTCTGCTTCTTTTCTAACATGCCAGAATGAAAAAGAATAGCCTGGGCAGCTTCAAAATAGCCAAAATCATGGGTGGGCGGGTTCACCCCCAGTACTAAAGAGACGAGCTGTCACTAGAGTAGTCTCATTCGTGCCCTTCATGCATCAAGCAGAAATATTTTAGTCGGTTATTTTTGCAATTACTGGCGTTGGAAATAAGCTTGGCTTCCATCTTGAAAAAAACGGCCATAAAAATGTAGCTTGGTCAGCCTGAACATGGCCTAAACCTTAGGCGGGCGGGTTCACCCCCCAGGGCTCGTGTTTTAGCGACAGCTAATATAGGCCATAACTCTCTAAAGACGTTCAGCAGAAGAGCCGTACTTTGCACGTTTAACTAAGGCCTAACCACGTATATTATGCCATGTGATTTTGTTTTGGTTCAGCCATTGGTTCCAGAGAACTGCTTAGGGGGGCGGGTTCACCCCATGTTACCCTACTACAAATTTGGCCAATACTGTATCTACGTACGTACAAAGAACGTAAAGTGTACTACACACTTTATTTTATGAATGGCTTCAGCCCTTTCTGATTGCCCTCAATTCGATCCCCTGCTGGTGCACCGTTCTTTTGTTTGTAGTCCTCTGTAATAGCGGACTTACACGGCTGTCTATGCGCTCCGTATTTCGAAAAATACAGTACCATACAATGTGTGTATGTGCAATTGCTACATTTTGTTTAGCTTTTTTTGCTGAATATTGGTGTTTATGTGCACAACTACTCCTTTTTTGTTTAGATGGCATAAGCCGTAGAACCAAGAGCCCATACTTGTAAGAGAGTACGACACGAGGCTTCAGTACTGAAAATAGGGCAGCGAAGCTCATCGGCGGACTTTCACTAGCTTCCAATATTACTACAGATTTCGAAACTTAGCTCACGCAAATGCTGAAAGTCTCACCTTTTTCATTTGTGCAAAAATTCCGATCCGACCACGGCAAGTTGTAACTTTTGTTTTGAAGCCAGGTTATGCGCGAATACGCGCCCCGAAAACAAACTTGACCGGCGGCCCCCCTTCATCCAGCAGTCACAGCGGTGGCACCTTGCGCTCCCTAGTCCGCGATGAGTTTTCTGCAATCTGCAATGCGGGTCCAGCAATGTCCGCTAATACGGCATATGTTATCTCACAAACTAAAAGGGAACGGTCGCCACCCTAGCCGAGGATCGAATAGAGCGCAATGCCAGAACCCAGGCGGGCTGATCCTTCATTCCTTCAAAATGAACGTGTGTAGTACTCTTTTACGTAAGTCTTTGACGTTACCGTAGATACTGGGGATATTGAAGCCAAACTTATAGTAGGGTAACATGGGGTGAACCCGCCCCCCTCAGCAGTTCTACTGAGACCGATGGCTGAACCAAAACAAAAATCACATGGCATAATATACGTGGTTAGGCCTTAGTTAAACGTCGGAAGTCCGGCTCTTCTGCTGAACGTCTTTAGAGAGTTATGGCCTATATTAGCTGTCGCTAAACACGAGCCCTGGGGGGTGAACCCGCCCGCCTAAGGTTTAGGCCATGTTCAGGCTGACCAAGCTACATTTTTATGGCCGTTTTTTTCAAGATGGAAGCCACTTATTTCCGACGCAGTAATTGGCAAATATACCGACTACAATATTTCTGCTTGATGCATGAAGGGCACGAATCAGCTACTAGTGACAGCTCGTCTCTTTAGTACTGGGGGTGAACCCACCACCCATGATTTTGGCTATTTTGAAGCTGCCCAGGCTCTTCTTTTTCATTCTGGCATGTTAGAAAAGAAGCAGAAGCAATAACCATGAACCGCTACCAATTAGTCAACTAGATAGTTTAGGTAGGTAATAAGTGGTGTGAATTTGACTACTTTACTGTCAACTAACCTTTTAGTTCTGGGGGGTAAACCCGCCCACCCCAGAGAATTTTTAAAAATTTTCCAGGAACGTCTCTTCCCTTGAGAAATCATAAGAAAATATTGTAAATTAGCTGAACCCACTTTCATAATGTGATTGTGCGCTGATATGACAGCTGCTTAGGATCTCGTCTTTTGCGCTGTGAGGTAGGGCAGGTTTTTCTCTATCTTTCCTACGGGAGTTCGGTGGTCGCATTACCCCCTAAGTACTGAAATTGTTTTTTGCTATATCTCCAGTACCTGTGGGGCGAATTATTGAAACTTCGCCTGGGGGTACATGACCGCAACAAGTAAAGTACTTTTACTTTTTACCGGTTACTGGCACCCATTTTTGCTGCCGGTAATTACTTTACTTTTCTGTTACCGGACACCGTTCGGAAATCGTACTTTTACTTTACCGGCAATTTGAAACTTTTACCAGTACAAAAATTGGCAAAGGTGGAAAAAGAGTGACTTTTTCAGTAATTTAGCTTCACATCACTGGCTGCGAAACGCTTTCGCGCATGTTTTTGGTATATCGAACAAATTTTCTTCTGAAAAATGCATTCGTGCATGCATACAGTATATAATTTAGCACATACGTGCATACATTGCATACAATGTACAGTACAGCATAGACGTACCTACTATTGAAGCAATTGGATGCATTTCATACAACTACAGTGGCATTGACTGGTAAAACCCCTCGAAACCCCCTAAAATATGTATGTTTTTACTTTTACTTTTACTTTTTACCGGCAGCAGTTTACCTTTTACTGGACATTGAGCAGCTTCGGTAAGTATCCCTTTTTCTTTACCGGCTTCTTCTAGTCCCGCCAGTACGTACTTTTACTTTACCGAAATTTTCAAAAGTGCAAGTGGTCACTACCTGGGGGTAGGGTGCCATGCCCCCCCCCCACATACCGGGTGTTCATTTATAACATACAGGGTGTTTTTGCGCAATTCTAAAGTTTGGTAGTTTTCGACCTCTTGTTGAAAATTAACCCATGAGCTTGATGTTTCAGCAAATGACATCCCAAATAGCTCATTTGAAAGAGGAAATTGAAGAAATTGATTGATCCTCTTGCTCAATCGGTCCATTGGTTCCTGAGATACACAGCCCTGAACCCTTTAGGCGGGCGGATTTACCCATGGGCGGGTGTTACCCTACAATGAAACTTGAGTTGAGAGACCAGAATATCGAAGACCAATCGCAGGTGGAAAAAACAAAACAGTAGTTACAAGTCGAGCATAACAGCTTTATTTTCTACAATATGCTGCTAAAACTATATGTAGGGCTCTTCAGCCTGGACTCCAACTTGATCATATGTATCTCCACTCCCCCAACATACGAATTGGGGGTTTTCAAATTTTGACCAGTAGATTATGCTGAAGACTTACCAAACAAAACTTGTGGAAAATTTGAGAAGTTTCACATTCCAACACGGTTACTTAGGTCAGGGTCCTCAACTTTTGGCATACTTTTCAGGTATTCTGTATCATGGATCACATAATTTTAGCTAATGGTTGCACAAAACTGGAGATAGTCAGTGACGGTTCTTGTTGGAGTCGAGGCTGAAAACCCCGAGATAGGGGTATGTGTGCGTACAGTACATCATACGGACCGTGAGCTGGGCCTATAGGTGGCCTTGCTTTTGGCAGTGCGCTTGCGGCAGAGGAGGTGGAAGACAGGACAGCAGGCCATGGGCCGCGCGACCAGCGCCCTCCTACTCCCTGCACCATCTACTGAGGAGCCTGAGCAGCGGATAGCACCACAGACACGGCAGGAACAGCGGAGGGGAGCAGCAGAGCCCAGCGCCGTCTGCAGCTGCCCCTCGACTCGTCTTCCGCCACGGCGAAGCGCAGAACCAGATCCTCGTCAGCCTCTTCCAGCTGGTGATGGTCCAGGCTGGCGCCCAGACAGTTCTCCGCCACGAAGTAGCAGGAGACGCAGCGAAGGCAGCGGCGCCAGCGTGGCGGGCGCCGCGCGCAGAGCCACATTCGCCCGCACGTTGAACCAGCGGCGGCAGTAGAAGCGCTGCTGCCGGAGCAGGCCGCGGGCCGAACTCGGCCAGAGAGGCAAGAACCAGCAGCGAAGCGCCACCAGCGGCTGCACGGAGAAGGGCAGCTTACGCTGCCAAGACTATAACGACGGTACTCCGTCCTGGCTTGCGCTGGCAACAGGACCGCCTTCCCAAGGCAGCGAAGTGGCGGAGGTGCCGGGGGGTCACCTCCCCGGCGGAGCAAGGGTGGAGGTAGGGATAGGAGGACGTACTGCTGGTTGGCCGTTCTTCCGGCTGCTCCTGATGCACCAAACTTCGGCGTCTTCTTCGCAGCTTCTGCAGAAGTGAAAATAGTACTGGGAGGTGCTACTGGAGAGGGGAGGATGGCAGTGAAACGAGCCCTGGAACACTGGAACGAGGCTGAGCAACTACAGGTTGATGATAGGCAGTGGTGACCACGGATAGGGGCAGTGGTACAGTCGTCGAACTAAGGGCCGGGTGATCGCAGTTGACGGAGATATGCGTGGTAGAGGACCTGACGATCACCGATGGCAAGAGTGGCTGCATTTGTTCGGCGGTCGATGTAACGACTGGAAGATCGACGGGCTAAAAAATGCAAGAGACGATACGAAAAAATATGGAGGAAATTAATCGGAAAAGACATTAGCACGAAAAAGCTTAGTACTGTAATGACTCGTGTATAACCCCCTTCGTCTATAACCCCAATTCGGCCACTACTTCTAACAACCCCTTTTAAAGATTTGACCTACGGTATGTATTGCGCTTCTCTCCCACAAATACTTCGTCTTCCATTCTTCAGTTCCATTTGTGAATCCGAACCTGAACATATAAGGAGAAAGGCGGCAGGAAAAAATCTCTTACAGCCCATCGAAAACCGAACTTTAAACTGCCTGTATGCCTACAATTATCAAGGCAAGTGAACTTTCTATGTGGTCTGACTGAACTGAATGTGTTGCTCACTTGATTTTGATATGAGTTGATGGCTTTGCGAAATTTGCTCTGGAAGTTAGCGGCGTCTAAACTGGAGTTGAAACTAAGCCAATCTGGCTGACCATTTCCGGCGCCGATTTGCCAGTGATGAAATGTGGGCATGGCACGATGGTAAATCACCTCCTTCACCAGCTTGCAGTTCTTCAATACCTCCGGAAACAAAAAGAGAAATTTCGGGCTAGGGTTCTGTGGGATAAAACCGGCCATTTTTAAATGGCCATTAATTATAAAATGAAATGGCCGGTTTATTAAAATACTGAAAGCCGTTTATTTGCGCTTTCCCGAAGAGAGGAGCTAGGTACTTGTAAGTTCTAAGTACGTAGAGGAAGGATGACCCGCACTACGTTCACGACATGTTTTAAAATAGTAACAAAAACAAGCTGCTCTCCAAAGATTACGGTCGTGATCTCAAGAGAAACAACACCCAAGCAACCTTTTGGTCCGAAATTCGCCTGGCAATCACAAGAAACTGGCGATGTCTTGCAGCAGCGACAGCAGGGTGCACAGCTGCAGCTGATTTGATGCGCTCGGAGGCGGGTCGAGGGCGAAACAGACCGGACGGTCGATAACCGTTCGCCGACAGTCTCGGAGGAGCTGGAGAAGAGGGAACGGACGGAATGGTGGTAGTGGCCGGTGACCACGAGTCTCGCTGAAAAAAGCTAAGATGCCCATAAGCATGCTTGTGGGTGTATTATACAAGAATATAGCCCTGTTTCGATCTCAATACTATGCCGTAACACGTGCTTTTGGCCTAAAAACTGTGCCTCTGCGCACCTCTCAAAAAAGCATAAAAATGTCCCATGCATTTGCATAGCCCCCTATGCATAGCCCCATTGCATGTAGGTAGGACCTTTCAATTTTTGTGCAATGGGCCTTATGCACCGTTAAATAAAATACACACGGCAAATGATAGTAAATAAATATGTGCTGACCTGAGCCACCTTCACGTGGTGGTTTCTTGTGGCGGGCGTAGAAGCAGCGGCGGCGGAGGAGGCGGGAGGAGGAGGAGGAGGAGGAGCGAGACAGCGGCAGGATGCTGACTCGGCTGTCGCCGCAGCCGTCCGCCGGATGCCAGCCCGCGCTGCGCTCGTCCCACCACATCACCTGCGCCGTCACACTGACCAACGGCTCGCCGGAACCCGACCACAGCAACTTCCACCTATCAATCAAGTTTATTCAGCACGCATCAGTGATGGATGTAATGGCGCGTTCACCAGCCGTCCGTCCGTCCGTCCGTCTATTCGTCAACCCATATAAGTTGACGAACGGACGGACGGAAGAACATTATGGGTTGACGAATGGTTGTACGGACGTCTGGTGAACGCGCCATAATACAAAAGGTAACAATCACATGCTGCGGATGGGATAGCTCATGTCCATATGCGAGCTATTTTTCGAGCGTCCCTAACTTTTACATTACCTATGACAGAATTTATGTACTTCCCCAAACACCGCGACACTAAAAAAGTACATAGGAATCCGCGCGGGCCCCCCACCCCCCGCGACTTCCGGGGAGGGAGCGCGGATCCCTATTGGTTACGTGTCGCGCACTGTACAACGGTAACTTCAACCTTCGTTATGTACATGTGTATACATAACATAAAGAGTGTACCGTACGTATTACGTACGTTATACAGAGTCACGGTACGTACATCTAGGTGTACTGTACTGTGTGGGTACTCACGGCCAGGGGGTAAACCCGGCCACCTAGATGGATGGCCGAGTTTACCCCACCACCGGCCGGGTTTACTACTCCCAATTAGGACCCTACGGAAGTTACGTATGTACACAATTCATGTGCAATACAGCATACATATACCTGCCGTGCGTACATCTGTACCTAGCCTACGTATGTACTACTGCAAAAGTGATCCTGTGTACACAAATGGGCGACGCAGCGAGGCTATAAGAGTAAGTACCTATATACGTAGTTATGTACGAACAAAATTGCTTACGAATTCACTGCGCCGTTTTGCTCCATGGCAACGAAGTTGGCGTAGTGATTTCAGACCAGTCAGGTCGTGTAATAGTGGTGGGTAGTAGAAGGGAGTACGGTAGCAGCAGAGAAATGATGAGAACGAAGTGGTCGCCATGATCAAAGCTGCAGACACGGACGAAGAAAGAGCACCCAATCGCCAGCGGTGCAGGCAGACCGGTGATGCGGGTGGGCCGATTCTGATCGATCACGGTCAGAGATCGATCCCCTCTCGTTAAAGGGGGATCTGGCAAGAAATTAGTATGGAGGAGTCAAGTTTCACAATTTTTTGCATTTGAAAGTACCTACATAATATAAAATTACCTCCTCTTTCGATCAAACCCCATGTGTTGGAGCCGACTTTGCCTCTGTGATGTAGGGAACCAGTTAGAAAGCGGATTTCGCAATAATTTTGGGTATTTGGCCCTTCTAAGTGGTTCTCTGCCTCACAGATGGGAAAAATCGGCTCTAGAAAATGGAGTTAGATCAGAAGAGGATACAATATTACATAGGTAGGTGTTATCAAACGTTAGAAGTTCAATACTTGCCTCCTCATATACAAACTTTCTTGTCAGATCCCCCTTTAAAACTTTATCGCTGCCAAGACAAGACACTGCACTTTTGCGTGTCTGCACGGCCCTATCGGCGCGGACAACTCCAGATACGTCCTTGTGCAGGCATACTGTACTGAGACATCGCCTGCCCTGTAGATCAATGAGCATAAAGGATAGGATAGCAATAATAGCGAAAGTAGAGCCTACTTATAGAACCAGTGGCCCTTTGCAGCTTCGCAGCAGTAAAGGGGACAATCTCTATGCATCTGGCAACCCGTTTGCAAATTTGGCAACCCTTTTGCAGATCTGGCAACCCTGTTGTAGATCATGATCTGTCAGCTTATTATGGATCTGGCAACCATTTTGGGTAGTTGGCTAAAAGTTGCATATCTGGCAACCCTATCGCAGAGTTGGCAACCCTATGATGGCAGATCTGGCAACCCCTTTTCCGCATAGATCTGACAATCTTGCACAGCATCAGTCGAAAATGGTGCATGTAGCAACCCTTTTGCAGGTCTGGCAGCCCTTTTGCGCACTTAGCAATCTGGCAACCCTTTGCAGATTCTGGCAACTCTTTAGCGCATTTCGCGTTTTATTCCCGTGTGCATTTTCGGGCGTGACCATTTGCTAACGCTGTTTGAAAACCTGCGTCGTTTGGTTTTTGCGGCATTTAGTACTAAAATATCGATTATCGATCGATTATTGGTGATCGGTTGATCATATCACAAATCGAAGGCCTTCCTGGCGTCCTCGAGGGTATAAGCTCTTTGAAGAGCCCTAGATGGACGCTGTAGCTGCAAAATTGAGTGAGTGTGAGCGAATCTGCGCGCTTTTAGTACTAAAATATCGATTATCGATCGATTATTGGTGATCGGCTGATCAAATCAAAAATCGAAGGGCTTCCTGGCGCCCTTGGGCTTATAAGCTTTCGAATGAGCCATTAGTGAACGCTGTAGCTGCAAAACTGAGCGAGTTTTTCGTATCACAGACACACACACACACAGACAGACATCAGCCCTATTTGTTAGTAGATCAATGGGGCTAACGGGAAGAATGGCTGACGTATACGCATGTGCAAAACAAAACACGCAAATTACTGAATACTGGCTCATATTCGCACAAACTCATTTAGGTACTTATAGGTATTATAAAATGGGATATATAAATACATACAAACATCCTAGATTGTATTTTTACGAAACCCAATAGGTTTCAGTGGCATTGATTTATAGCCTGTCCAGTAGGAGTTGGCAGTTCGACTTTTGAGTTTTACGTTTCTCGTTTTGCGATCGCTACTACCTTTTCTCGAACTCCTATATAGTCTGCTATATAAATGACAGAAGTACATGACATTTTTTATTCCTAACTGTTTCCAGCGGCCTACCAAACAAAATATTCTGTTGAAGACTAGGCCTAAAATTAGCTGAAACCCATTTATTCCCACCTCTTTTTCTGTGTCAAGTTATCAACATGTAATGCTCTGCGTGATTTTTCCCTTTCAACCCAATTCTTTGGTGCATGTCCCTATTCCTTCCTCCGCGCTTCCTTCTGCTCCGCTCTGCTTGTGCTGTTGCTGTGCTTTGTTTCTTCTTTTCTTTTTTTATCGGTGCTTGGTGTATGTGCGGCGTGCGAGTGAGAAGAAGTAGGGGAGAGTGAAGTCAATGAATTTATGGAAGATATAGAGATTTTTTAATTAGGTCAGCATTCTTCCCAAAAATTTATATCCTGAACCTGAACGTGCCTTCACGATTTATGAATGAAACTGGCTTACTACTACGTGTTTTCTATGTGGTACGTACTGTACGTACGTACATGTGTACATACATAGCACATACGTACGTAGTATCGCACATACGCACTCCTCTGCAAGGGAGGGAAGAGCGACAGAGGGAAGTCAGTTAGTGTAAACGGAAAAATTTTGGGATGTTTTCGGCTATAGTCAGCCCAGAGAGACTTCGCTATTTATAGGACTCAAGTCGTCCTGTGCAGTTTGCATGTATAGTTCTGCTAAATAGGAGTATACATAGCACGGACAGAAATCCGCATTTCTGAACTATTTATGCAGTGCGCCTTGAATGCCATAGGGAACTCTACTGGTCTGACCATAGTATTTTTAGGCTTTTGTGGGTCAGTAGCTACTGAAAAATAGCTCTATGTGGGATCCGCTTTTGGCCCTTATCAGCGGGTGTAGCTCTGTGCACGCCTTTTGCACACAGATTCACGGTCCTCTATTATGGAGTCCTGTCTTTTACTCATCCCAACATTACCCGGATTACAGTATTGCTTGGAGCTCTTTGGCACTGCTGTGCGGCAGCTGTGAGCTGAGCTAGGCTGAACTAAAGTTGCTTTTCATTCATCGATCCCCGGCCCATTCTTTAGTGCTCTATATGCGAGGGTGTAAGCCTAGTAGATGCGTTGCGTGCTATAGAGTGGCGCATACATACGGTGTATGTATGCGTGCTTATGTCTATGTACCCTATGTAATATGCGCAGCCGTCCTACACCCCCTGTTTGTTCATTACGAGGCTAAAAATAGAAAGCGAAGGGTGGCGGAGAAAGAAAGCAGAGTATTTCAAATTATTTATCTTTGAATTTTTGTTGCCAAAAATAGTAGTACATAGATCCTAATTCCTTAAGTCGGAAGTGGAATAATTATGTTGAGTGATTGCACACAACGTCGAAATAATTGCACACGATGCTTCTTTTTGTCTTATTCGATCCCTCTTTTTGCTTTCTGCGTATATCGCACAATCGTAAACTTGGATGCGTTAAATACAATGAAGAAAGAGTTTTTGGCTTTGCGCACCGTTAGTTAAATTCCGTCGTGTACATGTGGTGTACCATTTGACCACTGAATTTATGTAGGTATGTACGTTGCATGTGGTACGGTTCGTGTATATGCGTACACGTACCCTACAAGTAGGGTATCGGGATAAACACGGTCGGGTTTTATTGGTCGAGTAAACAAACCGGACGACCCACTTTTAGAGTAAAAAAATCGGCCTTTAGTTCTGGGTGACCGAGTTTACCCCATTGGCCGGCTTAACCCCACAGTACCCTATATGGCAATCCTTTCGCGTTGGGATAGGTGGTGTGGTGTACATACTACGTGCTATCTATCTACAATCACGAGTACGTAATTTATTCGGTATTTTCATGTTGTTTTCCTCTTCGACATTTCTGCTGAACGCAGCTGCTGATACTTACTGTCTGTAGGGTATCGTGACTTGGCACGCGTTTCAACTCAATTACCAAGCTTGGTTTGTTTGGCTACATTAGTGCTTCCGTTATACCCTTATGCCCTCTGAGGTCGCAGCGCAGGTGATGCGTAGGCAGCTACAGTATGACTGTTTATGGCACTAGTAGGTATTATCAGGAATATACAATTTGAATGGGGCTAAGGAAGAATGGCTGACGCTAAGTGTAAAAAAGGGTTCTGCTATAGTCTGTCCAGTAGAAGTTGGCAGTTGGACTTGCACGTCGTCCCGCTACTGTCTTCTCAGCTGCGCACGCCGCACAGTACACCAGAGCACCGATAAAAAAAGAAAAGAAGAAACAAAGCACAGCAACAGCACAAGCAGAGCGGAGCAGAAGGAAGCGCGGAGGAAGGAATAGGGACATGCACCAAAGAATTGGGTTGAAAGGGAAAAATCACGCAGAGCATTACATGTTGATAACTTGACACAGAAAAAGAGGTGGGAATACAATGGGTTTCAGCTAATTTTAGGCCTAGTCTTCAACAGAATATTTTGTTTGGTAGGCCGCTGGAAACAGTTCAGGAATAAAAAATGTCATGTACTTCTGTCATTTATATAGCAGACTATATAGGAGTTCGTGAAAAGGTTGTAGCGATCGCAAAACGAGAAACGTAAAACTCAAAAGTGGAACTGCCAACTCCTACTGGACAGGCTATAAATCAATGCCACTGAAACCTATTGGGTTTCGTAAAAATACAATCTAGGATGTTTGTATGTATTTAATATCCCATTTTATAATACCTATAAGTACCTAAATGAGTTTGTGCGAATATGAGCCAGTATTCAGTAATTTGCGTGTTTTGTTTTGCACATGCGTATACGTCAGCCATTCTTCCCGTTAGCCCCATTGATCTACTAACAAATAGGGCTGATGTCTGTCTGTGTGTGTGTGTGTCTGTGATACGAAAAACTCGCTCAGTTTTGCAGCTACAGCGTTCACTAATGGCTCATTCGAAAGCTTATAAGCCCAAGGGCGCCAGGAAGCCCTTCGATTTTTGATTTGATCAGCCGATCACCAATAATCGATCGATAATCGATATTTTAGTACTAAAAGCGCGCAGATTCGCTCACACTCACTCAATTTTGCAGCTACAGCGTCCATCTAGGGCTCTTCAAAGAGCTTATACCCTCGAGGACGCCAGGAAGGCCTTCGATTTGTGATATGATCAACCGATCACCAATAATCGATCGATAATCGATATTTTAGTACTAAATGCCGCAAAAACCAAACGACGCAGGTTTTCAAACAGCGTTAGCAAATGGTCACGCCCGAAAATGCACACGGGAATAAAACGCGAAATGCGCTAAAGAGTTGCCAGAATCTGCAAAGGGTTGCCAGATTGCTAAGTGCGCAAAAGGGCTGCCAGACCTGCAAAAGGGTTGCTACATGCACCATTTTCGACTGATGCTGTGCAAGATTGTCAGATCTATGCGGAAAAGGGGTTGCCAGATCTGCCATCATAGGGTTGCCAACTCTGCGATAGGGTTGCCAGATATGCAACTTTTAGCCAACTACCCAAAATGGTTGCCAGATCCATAATAAGCTGACAGATCATGATCTACAACAGGGTTGCCAGATCTGCAAAAGGGTTGCCAAATTTGCAAACGGGTTGCCAGATGCATAGAGATTGTCCCCTTTACTGCTGCGAAGCTGCAAAGGGCCACTGGTTCTATAAGTAGGCTCTACTTTCGCTATTATTGCTATCCTATCCTTTATGCTCATTGATCTACAGGGCAGGCGATGTCTCAATACAGTATGCCTGCACAAGGAAGTATCTGCAGTTTTCCGCGCCTATAGGTCCCTGCAGACACGCAAAAGTGCAGTGTCTTGTCTTGGCAGCGATAAAGTTTTAAAGGGGGATCTGACAAGAAAGTTTGTATATGAGGAGGCAAGTATTGAACTTCTAACGTTTGATAACACCTACCTATGTAATATTGTATCCTCTTCTGATCTAACTCCATGTTCTGGAGCCGATTTTGCATCTGTGAGGCAGAGAACCACTTAGAAGGGCGAAATACCCAAAATTATTGCGAAATCCGCTTTCTAACTGGTTCCCTACATCACAGAGGCAAAGTCGGCTCCAACACATGGGGTTTGATCGAAAGAGGAGGTAATTTTATATTATGTAGGTACTTTCAAATGCAAAAAATTGTGAAACTTGACTCCTCCATACTAATTTCTTGCCAGATCCCCCTTTAACGAGAGGGGATCGATCTCTGACCGTGATCGATCAGAATCGGCCCACCCGCATCACCGGTCTGCCTGCACCGCTGGCGATTGGGTGCTCTTTCTTCGTCCGTGTCTGCAGCTTTGATCATGGCGACCACTTCGTTCTCATCATTTCTCTGTGCTACCGTACTCCCTTCTACTACCCACCACTATTACACGACCTGACTGGTCTGAAATCGACTACGCCAACTTCGTTGCCATGGAGCAAAACGGCGCAGTGAATTCGTAAGCAATTTTGTTCGTACATAACTACGTATATAGGTACTTACTCTTATAGCCTCGCTGCGTCGCCCATTTGTGTACACAGGATCACTTTTGCAGTAGTACATACGTAGGCTAGGTACAGATGTACGCACGGCAGGTATATGTATGCTGTATTGCACATGAATTGTGTACATACGTAACTTCCGTAGGGTCCTAATTGGGAGTAGTAAACCCGGCCGGTGGTGGGGTAAACTCGGCCACCCACCTAGGTGGCCGGGTTTACCCCCTGGCCGTGAGTACCCACACAGTACAGTACACCTAGATGTACGTACTGTGACTCTGTATAACGTACGTAATACGTACGGTACACTCTTTATGTTATGTATACACATGTACATAACGAAGGTTGAAGTTACCGTTGTACAGTGCGCGACACGTAACCAATAGGGATCCGCGCTCCCTCCCCGGAAGTCGCGCGGTGTGCGCTCACCGCGCGGATTCCTATGTACTTGTTACGTGACGCGGATTGTACGTACGTACATACATTCTGTCATAGGTAATGTAAAAGTTAGGGACGCTCGAAAAATAGCTCGCATATGGACATGAGCTATCCCATCCGCAGCATGTGATTGTTACCTTTTGTATTATGGCGCGTTCACCAGACGTCCGTACATCCATTCGTCAACCCATAGTGTTCTTCCGTCCGTCCGTTCGTCAACTTATATGGGTTGACGAATAGACGGACGGACGGACGGACGTCTGGTGAACGCGCCATTACATCCATCACTGATGCGTGCTGAATAAACTTGATTGATAGGTGGAAGTTGCTGTGGTCGGGTTCCGGCGAGCCGTTGGTCAGTGTGACGGCGCAGGTGATGTGGTGGGACGAGCGCAGCGCGGGCTGGCATCCGGCGGACGGCGGCGGCGACAGCCGAGTCAGCATCCTGCCGCTGTCTCGCTCCTCCTCCTCCTCCTCCTCCGCCTCCTCCGCCGCCGCTGCTTCTACGCCCGCCACCAGAAACCACCACGTGAAGTTGGCTCAGGTCAGCACATATTTATTTACTATCATTTGCCGTGTGTATTTTATTTAACGGTGCATAAGGCCCATTGCACAAAAATTGAAAGGTCCTACCTACATGCATGGGGCTATGCATAGGGGGCTATGCAAATGCATGGGACATTTTTATGCTTTTTTGAGAGGTGCGCAGAGGCACAGTTTTTAGGCCAAAAGCACGTGTTACGGCATAGTATTGAGATCGAAACAGGGCTATATTCTTGTATAATACACCCACAAGCATGCTTATGGGCATCTTAGCTTTTTTCAGCGATACTCGTGGTCACCGGCCACTACCACCATTCCGTCCGTTCCCTCTTCTCCAGCTCCTCCGAGACTGTCGGCGAACGGTTATCGACCGTCCGGTCTGTTTCGCCCTCGACCCGCCTCCGAGCGCATCAAAACAGCTGCAGCTGTGCACCCTGCTGTCGCTGCTGCAAGACATCGCCAGTTTCTCGTGATTGCCAGGCGAATTTCGGACCAAAAGGTTGCTTGGGTGTTGTTTCTCTTGAGATCACGACCGTAATCTTTGGAGAGCAGCTTGTTTTTGTTACTATTTTAAAACATGTCGTGAACGTAGTGCGGGTCATCCTTCCTCTACGTACTTAGAACTTACAAGTACCTAGCTCCTCTCTTTGGGAAAGCGCAAATAAACGGCTTTCAGTATTTTAATAAACCGGCCATTTCATTTTATAATTAATGGCCATTTAAAAATGGCCGGTTTTATCCCACAGAACCCTAGCCCGAAGTTTCTCTTTTGTTTCCGCAGGTATTGATGAACTGCAAGCTGGTGAAGGAGGTGATTTACCATCGCGCCATGCCCACATTTCATCACTGGCAAATCGGCGCCGGAAATGGTTCAGCCAGATTCGGCCTTAGTTTCAACTCCAGTTTAGACGCCGCTAACTTCCAGAGCAAATTTCGCAAAGCCATCGAACTCATATCAAAATCAAGTGAGCAACACATTCAGTTCAGTCAGACCACATAGAATAGTTCACTTGCCTTGATCAATTGTAGGCATACAGGCAGTTTAAGTTCGGTTTTCGATGGGCTGTAATATTATTTTTTCCTGCCGCCTTCCTTATATGTTCAGGTTCGGATTCACAAATGGACACTGAAGAACTGGAAGACGAAGTATTTGTGGTAAGAGAAGCGCACATACCATACCGTAGGTCACCAATCTTTAAAGGGGTTGTCAAAAATTAGTGGCCCAATTGGGGTTATATACGAAGGGGGTTATACACGAGTCATTACAGTACTAGCTTTTTCGTGTGATGTCTTTTCCTATTATTTCCCCCCATATTTTTCCGTATCGTTTCTTGCATTTTTAGCCCGTCGATCTTCCAGTCGTTACATCGACCGCTGAACAAATGCAGCCACTCTTGCCATCGGTGATCGTCAGGTCCACTACCACGACCATAGTTCCGTCAACTGCGATCACCCGGCCCTTAGTTCAACGCCGAACCACTGCCCCTATTACCGTGGTCACCACTGCCTATCATCAACCTGTAGTTGCTCAGCCTCGTTCCAGTGTTCCAGGGCTCGTTTCACTGCCATCCTCCCCTCCAGTAGCACCTCCCAGTACTATTTTCACTTCTGCAGAAGCTGCGATGAAGAGCGAAGTTGTTGTGGTGCAGGAGCAGCTGGAAGAACGGCCAACCAGCAGTACGTCCTCCTCCTATCCCTACCTCTACCTCGCTCCGCCGGGAGGTCGACCCCCCGGCACCTCCGCCACTTCGCTGCCTTGGGAGAAGGTGGTCCTGTTGCCAGCGGAAGCCAGGACGGAGTACCGTCGTCAGAGCTTGGGCAGCGTTAAGCTGCCCTTCTCCGTGCAGCCGCTGGTGGCGCTTCGCGGCTCCGGCTCCGCCTCGGGTCCCAGTTCGGCCCGCGGCCTGCTCCGGCAGCAGTGCTTCTACTGCCGCCGCTGGTTCAACGTGCGGGCCAACGCGGCCGGCTCCTGCGCCGCGGCGCCCCCGCCACGCTGGCGCCGCTGCCTTCGCTGCGTCTCCTGCTACTTCGTGGCGGAGAACTGTCTGGGCGCCAGCCTGGACCATCACCAGCTGGAGGAGGCTGACGAGGATCTGTGCTCCTGCGCTCCGCTGCTGGCGGAAGACGAGTCGAGAGGCAGCTGCAGACGGCGCTGGGCTCTGCTGCTCCTGCTCTCGCTGTTCCTGCCGTGTCTGTGGTGCTATCCGCTGCTCAGGCTCCTCAGTAGATGGTGCAGGGGAGAGGAGGGCGCTGGTCGGCATGTGCCGATGGCCGCCGTCCTGTCTTCCACCTCCTCTGCCGGCAAGCGCACTGCCAAAAGCAAGGCCACCTATAGGCCCAGCTCACGGTCCGTATGATGTACCTGTACGCACATACATATCTCGGGGTTTTCAGCCTCGACTCCAACAAGAACCGTCACTGACTATCTCCAGTTTTGTGCAACCGATTAGAGGCTAAAATTATGTGATTGATTATACAGAATACCTGAAAAGTATGCCAAAAGTTGAGGACCCTAGCTAAGTAACCGTGTTGGAATGTGAAACTTCTCAAATTTTCCACAAGTTTTGTTTGGTAAATCTTCAAGCATACCCTACTGGTCAAAATTTGAACCCCCGCAATCGGTATGTTGGGGGAGTGGAGATACATATGATCAAGTTGGAGTCCAGGCTGAAGAGCCCTACATATAGTTTTAAGAAGCATATTGTAGAAAATAAAGCTGTTAACGTGCTCGACTTGTAACTACTGTTTTGTTTTTTCCACCTGCGCGATTCGTCTTCGATATTCTGGTCTCTCAACTCAAGTTTCATTGTACTACAAATTTGGCAATATCTACGTACGTACAAAGAACGTAAAGTGTACTACACACTTTATTTTATGAATGGCTTCAGCCCTTTCTGATTGCCCTCAATTCGATCCCCTGCTGGTGCACCGTTCTTTTGTTTGTAGTCCTCTGTAATAGCGGACTTACACGGCTGTCTATGCGCTCCGTATTTCGAAAAATACAGTACCATACAATGTGTGTATGTGCAATTGCTACATTTTGTTTAGCTTTTTTTGCTGAATATTGGTGTTTATGTGCACAACTACTCCTTTTTTGTTTATATGGCATAAGCCGTAGAACCAAGAGCCCATACTAGTAAGAGAGTACGACACGAGGCTTCAGTACTGAAAATAGGGCAGCGAAGCTCATCGGCGGGCTGTCACAGCTTCCAATAGGACTACAGATTCGAAACTTAGCTCACGCAAATGCTGAAAGTCTCAGCTTTTTCATGGTGCAAAAATTATTCAGATCCGACCACGGCAAGTGGTCAAAACTTTTGATTCTTTGAAGCCAGGTTATGCGCGAAATACGCGCCCCCGAAAAACAAAGCTGTGACCGGCGGTCCCGCAATTGCGATCCAGCAGTCACAGCGGTGGCACGCAATTGCGGCTCCACTAGTCCGCGATGAGTTTGCTGGATTGCAATTGCGGGGCCACAAGTCCGCGATGAGTTTGCTGGCACGCAATTGCGGTCCATTAGCATACGACTACCCCAACCAAGCGCATGCGCAAAGAAAGAAATTATTGAAATAACTCTGCGCATCCAAATCAAACGAAACGAATCGAATCGTCGTTGCGCAAGCGCTTGGGGTAGTCGTATGCTAATGGACCGCAATTGCGTGCCAGCAAACTCATCGCGGACTTGTGGCCCCGCAATTGCGATCCAGCAAACTCATCGCGGACTAGTGGAGCCGCAATTGCGTGCCACCGCTGTGACTGCTGGATCGCAATTGCGGGGCCGCCGGTCACAGCTTTGTTTTTCGGGGGCGCGTATTTCGCGCATAACCTGGCTTCAAAGAATCAAAAGTTTTGACCACTTGCCGTGGTCGGATCCTGAATAATTTTTGCACCATGAAAAAGCTGAGACTTTCAGCATTTGCGTGAGCTAAGTTTCGAATCTGTAGTCCTATTGGAAGCTGTGACAGCCCGCCGATGAGCTTCGCTGCCCTATTTTCAGTACTGAAGCCTCGTGTCGCACTCTCTTACTAGTATGGGCTCTTGGTAGAACTTAGTATGTTCGTATTTTACTGTACCTACGGTAGGTATGTATGTGTTACTGTACTGTATGTACAAATGAAAGCGACATAGTTGTTTGATTCGCTGTGATGATGCGTTTTTCTTGTTTTTTCAATGTTGTGAAGCTGACTTGAGTCTTTGTGATTGATCTCACCTGTATGGTACTACAATCTGTCAATCGTACAAATTATAAATTGGATATACCTACCACCTTTGCTGCTTTGCGATTTTTATTGCGTTTTTCGAACTTTATTGATAAAAATAAGCTACAAAATATAGCGTAACGCATACAGTACATAGATACGTACGTACAGTACTCAACACGCCATAGCCGCCCGGCGTTAGCGACAGAGATTGATTCGCCTCAATTTAATAGTTTTACATAGGTTATCGAATACGATTCGTTTTCAATGTGACTGTGGCATATGAACCATGCAGTACAGTGTAACCAGTACGGCGAACTGTGTGGGATGGAAAAGTGGAATGCATAGCCTCATGTGTGCATAATGTGCGTATAATATCGATAGAAAATCTGAACTTATTCTGCGCGGCGGCGTTTTTGTCTGCTTCAGCGATCGGTATAATGAATGCAAAATGCGTACTGACGCAAAAATATGAATGCGAAAGCGCCTGACAAAAAAAACCGCGGGATGAAGCTGGAGAAGCATGACGTCATCAATGGGGCAGAGTTTGACGTCAACTACTAAGCGCGTTGCGCCGCCCCACAGCGCGTACGTACGACACGCTCCTGTGTCAAAAGTGGCTAATCAAAAATTGCAGCTCGCTCCGCCTTATCAAGCAGCAAAAGCTGCTTGGCTGAGCGAAGCAGAAAAATTCCCATTCAGAAACTGACAAAAAAACGACGGGACGCCGCACTATCCCCTAGTTTTCGCTACCGATCGTACGTACGCATGTATACGTATGCGCAGTACCTCCAGTACATAACATGCTGGTACGTAAATAGTCCAACCACGCAAGGCCCATTCTACCGTGCGAACATGGGCATTTTGGCTACGGAACAGTGGTTCCACGTGGCTTCCCTCAACCTCCACTTGCGTAACGAAACGACTACGTACTGCTTACGTAACACCATGAAAGATGAGAAAGGAGAGCCGATTTCTTCCTCCGTTGCTTCATCAGCTAAATGTGACCGCCGCTGTGCGCGCAGCCGGTTGTGGCATTTTGGTTTATTGAGTGACGCAACGACTAATTATTGAAAATGAAACAGCCACTGCGTGTGTACGTTATTATGTGTGACAGTGACAGGTATGTACGTATGTGTACGTAGCGTACGGTTCGTTTTGTACCTACCTACCTAGTACGTACATGACGAAAGGCGCCCTGCTGAATATGTGGCTATTATTTACGCGGCATCTTCACGTATACTGGTAGTATTCTGTACATATCATCATCCGCTACTTCATTCATCATCTCTGCGTACTACCAAGCTACGAATGCGCGTACATATGTACAATAATGCCAATGCTGCGATTCGTTCATTCATTCATTCATTCATAATTTTATTGTTATTGTTAATTTTATTGTTATTTTTAGAATAGGTTATTGTGTTGAACAAGGGACAAAATTTTCTGCTAATTCATCATGATAGTAATAATTACATCCCTTATTATTGTAGTTTACAGTATTATGGGTTAGATGTCGTAGTATATTCGGAAGTGCCTGAACCTGCGTCGCTTATTGCTTATGCCGATAACGACAAGTCGTGGGTGGTCTCGCATTCAAGTAGTGTATTTATCTATACGTGGCGCTTCATCAAAAAAATGTGTGTAGGAGGTTTATATTGTATCATCACCCCGAAAATGAGCTGAATGTATGTGCCGGAATATAGCCATTCTCGGTTTTTCTCCTACACATACTCTCGCGCGCTAGGTGACTTAGTATACTGAGTACTGACTGAGTAGCAAGGAAACCCCTCCCTTCTTTCCATCTTTTGCGCCGGCTGACCGGCCAGGCATCAGAGGTTATGAACCAGGCTTTACTTTCTGTGAATAGGCAGCTGCAACCTTTTCCCGACTGTTTTTCGGTAGGCATACTTTAACGGACACATACAAATGTGTCATGTCATCTCATTGCTTTGCTTCTGTTTTTTACAACGTTGAAGCTGCTCTGCTACTCACTGTTTGCACAGTAAACCGACAAAAGAAAATACTAATTACGGATGCGGACGGCGAAAGGTGAAAAAGTGCGAAAATGATAAGCACCGATCCACGACAACAAGCGAACAATGACGCCCTTCTACTGCATACGTGACGTCAAGTCGAGTGCTATTGTACGTACGTACGTACTAGTGATGTTTTAGCCGGGCCATTTTTAATTTTAGTTTAGTCATAGTATTAGTACTAAAGCTCAACTTGATTTTAGTCTTAGTCTTAGTACTAAAGGTCAAACTTGCTTTAGTACTAAAACATTTTAGTTTTAGTCTTAGCCGGACAAACTAGTAGAGATATGAGCCAAATTCCTGAATAATTACTTCTTGTATAGCTTCTGGAACATGCTCATAATGCATGACTCATTGATTTGGTCACTTTTTGTAACGCTCACATTGACTCTAAATCAAAACATGTAGAAATCAAGCACTGCATTATTGGAGTTTGGTAATTTTTGCTGTTTTCGCAGTTGTGGCTAGTGTAAAAAGATGCTCAAATTAGTGCCCGGCTAAAGACTAAAACTGATTTTAGCCGGGCTTCAATTTTAGTTTTAGTCTTAGCCACCTGACTTGATTTTAGTCTTAGTTTTAGTCTTAGTACTAAAGTTCAAACTTGCTTTAGTACTAAAACATTTTAGTCTTAGTCTTAGTACTAAAACATCACTAGTACGTACAGTATGTTACCTTCTTTACTTCCTTTTTTTCTACAAATGACAGCAGTGTTACTATGGCATATGAACCGCCCACTTGTTCATTCACCACCGGTATTCTCCTCATACAGTAGGTACCTCAACTCAACACGTCACGATAGAATACAATGGCATTTTGCGCTTTAATGATTGGATGTTGTTAGCTGTTTGTGCCAGCTAATTAATTATGTTTCTATTCAAGCCGCACCCCTTTCATTAGCAACGAGTTTGCGTCTTTGGACACCGAAAGATGGATACGATTGGCATTTGATCTCCCGCTGATGACGTTTATCAGAGAAATTTGGACGCGATAAATGCCCACCTGTTTGCGTCATTCTGATATAGGTACGACTTAATGTTCTATGTACGGTATTCAATTAGAAACCATATTACCCCTAATCGAATTGTACTGCTCCTAGTTCAGTTCTTATTGCTCTGCTCTTTTCTTTCACTGTTTCACTGCTTCTTCCGTGTTATTAGAGCAATAAAAATCGCCGGCATCTTTCAACGGCGCGTTCGGGTTGCTAGGTACGTCGGTACGTGTACTCCTTTCACGGAAAGGCATCAAAAATTGCGCCGTTCACGTCGTTACCAACTTGACCTGTGTACTGTACACACGACTACGAAACCGCCAAATTTCCAGCAACTTGGTTTGGAATCTGCTACTTGAATACAACACCGAACGAATCACGTAATCCTCTGCGGCGCAGATTATGGGCAAAGACACATTTGTCTCGCATTGAAACCAGACAGTGCCGTTATCAGTCAAATTTGTCCTTGCCCACTCTCTGCCAGAGGTTCACATCGCCTGAACCAGTCGTGCTATGGAACGCTGCTGGTACGTGAAATGATATGGCTGGCAAGGCAATAATAATAATTTTAGTGCGTTTTTCTGAAAGCTCGGTAGATGGCGCGTTCTCGCGCCTCGCGCTGCTAGCAGCGCGTAAGCAAGGAATAGCTGCAAAGAGAGAAGGAGAGAAGGCCATTCAGGAGGTTTTCTCTGTCCAAAGGCTTCTCGTTTCAATTATTGCTCTCAGCTTTCGAATGTTTCCTGCTTCTGCTCTTCATAGCTATTGCCTGTTTACGTCAGCTTGCCCACCCGCCCGCCCTTTGTACGGCGGTCTGCAACGGCGGAACGTGTGCCGGTTTTTCTCTTTTCTGCTTGCGCACGATTATTCCCGCACTTTACACTTGGGTGATTTCGCACGTGGCTCTGCATCCGGCTGCACACCTAATTTTTCTAGGTTCCAAAGCCGAGGTCAATTCAATATCTTGATCCTGGAGAGTCAATGAGCTTCATTTTTGCAGGTTCTCACACTGCATGAGTTAGATGGTTTGCAAATTTTCATCAAACAGGCAAACGCACTGGCATGTAGCAGCAGACAAATGAGCGGTTATCGCATTCAAGTCGTGGACTGGCAAGACAGGGAGAACAACCTTGCCTGCAAAGCCGGAAGTCGTGGTGGTCTATCTGCAGGAGATGGCACAAAGAAACTTGTCATTCAGCTCTGTGTTGCAACCTTTGTTCTGCCATTGCATGGATGCATAGAATTTTTCGGCTTCCCTGATCCCAATCCTACCTTTGCTTGTGAAAATAAAAATTTTCATTTGTAAGAAAAAGAGCACTAAAATTATTTATTGCGAAGTGAATACGAAGAAATAAGGTTGGTTTATACTTCATGATACATACGTACAGTATGTAGTAAGTACAGTATGTATGTACAATATGTATCATGTATGATACGCATGGGTTGGATTTGATACTTGATAAATAGTGCAAATACAGCACAGTACGTGTACTGTTTGTACGTACGTTTCACAGTAGGGTCAGACGACGTACGTATTTTAGTCTTTGATATGCACACCTCTAGCACGTCTCCTCAAGTTGCCTTTCAGTACTACAGCGCGCTTTGCTGCTTAGAAGCTGCTGTTCTTAAGCGTTTGTTATGTTTATGTACCGGCACGTGCGCATGTACATACATACTAGGTATAGGGGACACGGAGTATGCATTTTATGTACTGTTTCAGCTCTAACACATCATAAATCGAGCACAATGTATTATTACTTTTTTGCCAAAAAGACATACTGTATTAGCCCATATGTCTAATTTGTGAAAATAATACAAGGAACTGAAACGGTGTTTGGGTACGTACGTATTGTATAGGAGATAAGTAGTAGAGTATCTCAGCCCATCGTTTTAGCCTTTAGCCTTTCCTTCTCTAGCTCTTGCTTCTCGTAGTGCAAGTTCTGTTTTTTGACGTAGAGACTGAACTCGGGCCAGCTAATGAATCCGTCGTTGTTCAGATCCGAATCTCGCAGCAGATTATCCACCGTTGACTCGATATCAGCTTCCGATAACCTGGCACCGGACTGTTCATTGGTAACGTTGCCTAGAAGAAGAAGAAATCGTACTACTAACTGCACTATCTGTTGTAAAAAAATACTAAAATCACATTACTGAATCATCGCATTGCGTGGAATCAATGTACATACAGTATGTATGTATGCATGTAAAATATTCTTGTCAAGCTTCATCCGAAGACTCATGATGACTTTCTTGTTTTCGGATTCGACTATTCTACCGTAGTACCGTCCCCGTGTGTCATCCCATTCCATAACCCATAAAGAAAGTCCCCATAACAACTGTGTATAAAATGTGTATTGCATTATTTTCATACGATGTTCATCGTCCATGTGTGTGAGAACGTGGACGATTTCCACTCCGTCCAGACTTCGATCCTGATTCGTATCGTAGAGCCGGAAGTAGTGAAACTGCAGCTCATCCTCCGTCATCTCATCTTCCTTCTTGTCAATCTCCAAATGCTCCTTGATATGTCTGGACGAACAAAAATAATTACGTGCACATACCGTATGTATGTAAAAAGCCATTATAAAGGCGTATGAGAAGAGATAGCCAGGGAAAAAAAAGGGAGGGAAAGGAAACAACTGCAAAGCTAAGTGGCTGGACAGGCTTGGTGTCTAATTATACACAGATAACATAAACCACTTATAGAGTTTAGAGGATTTTTGAGGTCAATAGTATTATTTAGGCATAATCGCGGTCAACCGGGTTATTCTTACTACTGCTGTAGCTAGTGCAGTATGGTGTAGGAGTAGATATAGCTAGGATAGGACCAGCTGCATAGGTAGGCCAGGTACCTTACAGTACATGGGGGGATATACACGGGGGGGGAAAACAAAAAAAAAAAATTACTTTCTACCAAGGGGGGAAAACACGAGGGGGGCAGTACACAAGGGGAGACAAAAACACCAAAAAAGAAGAACAAGAAGCGCCGGACTCCGGAATTACTCAACCAATTCCCCCGCTTTACCCCACAGTACTAACCAACCACCTTACTCTTTATCGACAATGTCTCCTTCGGCAGCGAATGATTTTCTCGAATGCACTTGTCCAGTAGAATCACCTGCAGCAGGACTGCCGCCATGTTGAGCTGGATCAGCTGCTTGACAATGAACCACGTCAACAATAGCACAGCATAACAATAATAGCACTGTAGTTGTTGTAGTAGCAGCGGGAATTGCAGAATTAAGAAAGTGGGCCCTCCACCACCGTCCCATTAGAATTTTTAAGAACAACACCGAGCAAAAGAATTATTATTTGTGACACACCACCGTTGATCAAGGTTTTATTATTTTTATTTTCACATCATTCGCGGCAATTTATTTCACTACAAAATGTAGCACGCTTACGTAGGCTAGCTAGGTAGCTACATACGATACGTACACACCTAAAGTCCTAAAACGCCTAGGAAAAAGGTGCATCAGCTTCAGCTCTTTTCGCATGAGCTCTGCTTGTGCCGCTTTTCTAGCTCCTGCTTTAAGTATGTAGGTTAGGTTTGTGATGTTGCGAGGGCAGTGAGCGAGCACATGGCACATAACACGCCGCGCGGTATTTGTCTGTACACATATACATACACATACGTATTCCGGTACGTACCTAGTGCGCGTATGTACATACAGTACTACGGCATAAGTATGTACGTACACGTCTGTGCTCTGCTAATGCATCCATGCCCATCTACTAAAGCCACAGCACTATTCAATTCATCAATAGCAAAAGCTGCTACTTGCTTGCTATATGTACTACGAATATTGGAATAAAGCACATGCACACAGGACATAATACATAGACTACGTTCGCATTACGTACATACAGAGTGTCTCATAATAAATCATCCACCTTTCCGTGCATGTAACTCTGGAACCACACCTTAGATTTTCATGGGGTCTTTTCCATGTTGTAGCCAAGGCTTCAACTGAGATCTGTACAAAATTTTAGCTATTTGGTCCACATACTTCAGAAAATGCGACGGTTTGAATCCTGAACCTCAAAATCGGCGTTTTTCTTTAGTATGGAGGAAAATTTCGGTCTTAATTCTTCAAGATACCCAGTTCCATGCGTTAGCTATGCTGGCACCGGGGATAATGCATGAGATACACATTTCCTAGCATTTTGAAACATCTTTTTTTATTACGAGACAAATTTTAAGTTAGACCATGCACAGAAGACCCCTAATCGGCACTACCAGAGTTCGAAAAACCCTCCTTTTTTGACCGCCGGAGAAAGAAGGTTTTTCAGCAGCTTCCAGTGGGGCTACTTAAAGCTGAAATTTTGTGCAGATCTCAATTGAAGCCTTGGCTACAAAATGGAAGAGACCGCATGAAAATCTAAGGCGTGGTTCCAGAGTTACACGCACGGAAAGGTGGATGGTTTATTATGAGACACCCTGTACATACATATCAATCCATCCATCCACGAAACAAACAAAAGTAACGTAGGAAACGTGTAGGTAAACTATACATACGTACGTACACAGTACACACACATATGATCAAATCACACGCATAGGTCCTAGAGCCTTGTAGGGACAGGGACTATCGGCTGGTGCAGAAATTTTTCCAAGTCTATCACCTTCCATTTAAAGGTGGATTTACAGTACTGTAAAGTTTGGGGTATTACCCGATCGGGTTATACAAACAAAGTCGACCAATTTGATCGGGGTATATACTCGATATCGGGTAACACAAAATATCGGGTATATCACCTCCAAATGGAGACGACACCCCTCGGCCTCCCCCTACCGAGCGGTCTAGGCGGTGGTCGGGGGAGGCGGAAATCGAGCGCCCACACCCCCGCCGCCCGATACGCCCCACCGGGCTCTCGTGTACTCGCCGACCGCCCACCGCGGCTATGGGAACACCCCCCCAGCCGCAGCGCGCCGAGCGCGGCAAACCCACCCGCGAAACAGCAACCGCGGCCGCCGCGACCACCCGGACGCCACCCCACAGCTAACCAGACCACACGGACGGCGCGAACGCAAGCAGCCCCGCCGACCACCCCCCACGCAACAACCCCACCCCACACAACGAACCACAAAAACCCCAGAACCCCCACCCACGAAGAAACCCCCAGCACCCCCCCACCCCCCCCCCCCACACCCACCCAAACCGCCAACACCAAAGCCCCACGCCGAAAACATTCAACTATTTTTTTTTTTTTTTTTTTTTTTTAGTCCCATTACTCTACATACATTTCCCAAATACACACCCAACATCGATTCCCTACTCTCACCCATCGCCGAGAACGCGATATTAACTTCCCCCCAACACGTATACGACATAGCCTCCTCTCAAGTCTCAATGCCCTTTCGAGCCAAATTGACTCCTCTAGCCTTTGCAAATAAAAGATCACTATCACTAAATATAGAACAAACCCCTCTACACTATACCAAACGCAGCGCCAAAGCTCTTATTCCGCATACGAACAGCCAAGAACCCCCAAAAAACCAGCGATTGTTCCGAAGAACCACTCTACCAACATAGCACACCACAACGCTCACGAGAGAATCATCGTACCTGCGCGCCTCTCTACGTCCTCTACGCAAAGTATCCAAGAAAAACTTTAAAAATATCTTCAATCAAAATAGCGCCACAGACCCTTCAAGACGCTCTATCGCTCAAAGAATCTTAACAACTTCATCATATCTATCTCCTCTAACTCGCTTCTCTCAAGACCTACCACTTATCCAGAATCCATCATCAATAACTTCCCTGCATAGAACAAACGACGCAGAGACCACTAGCGAAACAGCGAACAAAACAACAACATATCTATTTCAGAAAAAAACAGCTAATAATATCACCATCTCACTAAACAATCCACCTCAGAAAAACAGCAAACCTAATCACATTCAACCTACAAAACTAGCTTCAACCTTCAAAATCAAGAAAAACCTCAAAATTTATTCTTCCACTACCTGTTCACATAGCTCAATAGTAAAACTCCAACACACCAAAAAAAAGCTCACCAAACTTACTTCAATCCAACCCCCCACAACCACATCACAACTCATTTCACTATCCCCACGACGAAAACCCCCCCCAACCAAACCTCAACCTATAACCTACAACCCATCCAACCTAACCAAAACACACTCAAACCCATACTATCTCCCCTCACCAACTCCCAACAAATACACAACACCAAAAAACAATAACCACTAAAAACCATATACCCTATCACTTTTCACCCCAAATAAATCAAACCCCCCCACCACCCAAAAAACACAAACAAACAAAAACACATCCCAAAACAACACAAAAAAAAAAACCCACCCCAACAACCCACCATATACCATACTTGCTTATTTCAGCAGAAAATAGCTTTTTGAAGCGTTTGGTGCAAGGTGAATACCGGGTTATACAAAATACTAAAATTCAAAGTCGACCAATTTGCTCGGGTTATATTCGATATCGGGCTACCCTCAAAACTTCAAAATGCAGTTACACAGCCACACTTTGTAGACAGTTTGAAAAAAACCGGGCGCTGTCTATGCTTTCGCATACTTTGTGTTGCGGTCCAGCATGGACCGCCGCAAAGGTGAGGCTGTGCTTTTGGCGCTAAGCAAATCTCAGGTTGTTTCAGATTTCCTTTTAAACCTTCACCTCATTTGCAAGAACCGGATAAAGTATAGCCCTTCTCATCTTTTTCCTTCTCCTGCGCTCACTTTTCTTCTTTTGTTTCTTCTTTTTCGCCCACGGTTCACCTTTTTCTTATTGGCTTAGCGCCAAAAGCAATACCTTACCTTTCGTGGCGGTCCAGGACCGCCACACAAAGTATGCGAAAACATATAAAGCGCCCGGTTTTTTTGAAAAAGTCTACAAAGTGTTGGTGTGTAACTGCCTTTTTAAGTTTTGATGGCATATTCGATATCGGGTTATACACCAAACTTTACAGTAGTTGATCTTTCAGTACTTACTTACAGTGGAAAACCAGCGACTAGCGAGATCAGACATTTACGGGAGCTGAGTTCTTGCTCAGTATATTGGGCAATACATATTTCATATATTCAGAAAAGCCGATGTAGCCGTCAGAATTCTTGTCTGCCTGGTTCAGCACATTGTCCACCGCTGTTTCAAGTTCTTCGTCGGACAGCGGAGCTGAATATAAGGAAACTCGATTAGGCATGCATAAAATTTTGTATGCAGCAGGTCTGTCTGCATACTGTATCGATATCGACTATCAATTTCAATGATAGATGCACAACTTTATAGTTTGACCAGGCCACCAAGAGTTCGCTATGGAACTCGTGTTGCATAAAATAGACAGACGAATGCGAATGCTAATTTCTCTCACTGCTTCATGTACGCAGTGGTAACCATACTATTCAGCAAGAGTAAAACTATGTATTACACAAAACAATTTGGTTGCATAGCGAACTCTTTGGTGGTCTGGTCAAACTATAAAGTTGTGCATCTATCATTGAAATTGATAGTCGATATCGATACAGTATGCAGACAGACCTGCTGCATACAAAATTTTATGCATGCCTAATCGAGTTTCCTTATATTCAGCTCCGCTGTCCGACGAAGAACTTGAAACAGCGGTGGACAATGTGCTGAACCGGGCAACAATTCTGACGGCTACATCGGCTTTTCTGAATATATGAAATATGTATTGCCCAATATACTGAGCAAGAACTCAGCTCCCGTAAATGTCTGATATCTCCACTAGTCACTGGTTTTCACTGTAAGTAAGTACTGAAAGATCAACTACTGTAAAGTTTGGTGTATAACCCGATATCGA
>JASAMW010002837.1:0-10226 GCA_030247985.1 Epsilonema sp. ZAB3_2
TTGTGCGTCGCACTGTCATCCCTTCGCACACCGTGATGAGGTATGTACGACAGCAGATTTGTCGTCGTTTTTCTGCTCCGTGTCTGGGACCAATTCGGTGATCCCCTGCTGCAGCTGTTCTGTGACATCCGTTATCGTACTGCACCAGCGATTCCGGCTCCTTCTGCAGGCGCTTAGACAGCGACAACAGTTGGCCCTTGGCCAATGCGGAAATATTCCGGCAGCTCCGGCTTGTCCACCTTCCATGGCCAGGAGGCGTCGAATCGTCCGTCCTTGAATTCGATGGTCTTCTTGAATAGGGCTGAGGGCGATGCCGCCATCTGACATCTGGGC
Organism: Epsilonema sp. ZAB3_2; assembly: GCA_030247985.1. NCBI lineage: Eukaryota > Metazoa > Nematoda > Chromadorea > Desmodorida > Epsilonematidae > Epsilonema > Epsilonema sp. ZAB3_2. The sequence continues at coordinate 334 of JASAMW010002837.1, forward strand.
TGGAGCTACAAATGCCGATCATCTCCGTCTCCCACAGATCCTGGAAATTCAGGTAGAAGATGGGCAGGCAGGAATCGGCCTTAGGAGCAAAGAGGCAGAGCTCGGAGAGGAATTTGTGGAGGCATGATCCTGAGTCTGACCACAGTCGAGCATTGAGTCCGCGTCGTGCTCGTCAGCGACACGAGCCAGGGTCGCTTCCTCCTCCGCCTCTCCACTGTCATTCGAGTACTTTCCAGTCAGAATCCAGCCGAATTTCGATGCGAGCAACTGCAGACCGCAGCCGAGTTTGATGCGCTCTGACTCCGTCAACTCCATGTAGTAATTGTTGCCGATAGAGAAGTTGCGTTTCAGTTGAGGGAGCTTCATTCTTCACAGGCAGAGAATCGGCGAGTGGCAAATCGCGCCACAGACAGCTCGGAGTAATATTGACAGGTGAACGCTGAACAGCACCGCACACCTTGGGAATAACGTTGACGACGATGAGGAAAGACAGGTCCGTCCTTCAGCTGGAGGTGTACGGTAGCTCGCGGTGCTGATATCCTTTTCCCCCTTTCCGCCATCAGGGTGAGGATGGTGATGTGATCCTCGCCCAGTGTAGCGCAATCCCAGCGCCTTGGCGAGGCTGCTGGAGATGTAGCTCCGTTTGCTGGCTGAGTCCAGCATGATGCGAGTAGAGGCGTTTTGATTGGGGTTATCAGGGTTGCTGACGACCGTCGTTGCTGTTTGCATGAGCACGCTTTCGCTCTCCGCTAGGTAGCAGCTTTCAGGGTTGACAAGTGTCAGTTCCGCTTCCGCCGCTACAGCCGCCTCCTCGCTGCTGTTTTGTCCGCCGCTGCTTCCATTCTTGCGCCCGCCGCCAGTGGCAGACTTCTTCCCAAATGGGATCTGGGCACAGCGCGCGGTTATGCTGATTTTCCATGGGCGGCAGTATGTACAGTACACTGCCGGCCGCCGAACACACGCCCGAGAGGTATGTCCCTCTCTGAGACACTTCCAGCAGGTACCAGGCGCCAGCTGAGCAATTCTGGCATCCCGGTCCGGATACTTGGGGCACTGCTCGTTCCAGTGCAAACCGCTGCAAAATCTGCAGCCTGCTGCTGGAAGCTGCTGCTTGCCTCGCTTCATACGTGAGGAAGAAGCCGAGGAATTTTCTGCCACCAGCGCCTCCGCCGTTGAGCGCGGCAGAGGCGAAGGCTTGTTGAGCCGTGAGAAGGAGGAGCCGATGCTTCTTCCTCCGGCTGACTGCTGCGACCCCTTTGAAACGACGGAGTCGTTGGCGGACGTGCGCTGTCCGCATTGGCGTTTCGCCAGCTCATTAGCGGCGATTACAGTATCGAGCTGCTACATAAGGCCAGAAACTGTCCATTCCGCGCCCTTTCTTGACGGAGAGCCAGCTGTCTGCAGACCCACTCTGGCAATTTGGACAGAATCATAGTCACGAAAACACCCTGTTCCGTGTCACTACCCAGTACCTTGAGGGATTGCAGAGACTTGCTGAGGGAAACGTACGTGTCACGTAGGCTTTGTGGATCGCCCGCGGAACACTGGAGATCGTTTATTTCCTTGTACAGCGCTGATCGGACCACCGACTCATTACCGTAGCGGCTGCGCAGAGTGTTAACGGCGACTTGGTAATTTTCGTCGGTGAGGGGAATATTGCTGATCAGTTTCTCCGCCTCTCCAAGCATGTATCCTTTCAACAGAGTCATTTTCTGCACAGCAGGAAGAGACGGATGATCGTGGACGGCGTTTCGGAATGAGTCCCAAAATGGCAGCCAATTCAGTACGTTGCCGTCGAAAGCCTTGATGTCAATTTTCGGTGGACGCAGCTGAGAGAGGGAGAATTTCTTCCTCTCGTTCTTCTCCTTCTCCAATTCCAGCCGCTGTTGCTCAATCTGCAGCTTGGCATTTTCGACGCGCAATCGTTCCGTTTCGTCGGCGGGTGGAGGCCGGGCTTTCCTTTCCACTCGCTTCTGAAAGGCTGCTAATTTGGCCTGAATGCTGACGACGCTGGAAGCAAAGTTTGCTTGATCCGCCGATTCATCCTCCACGCGACCCACGTCCTTTTCATGTCGCCGGAGCAGCGTGAGTAGCTCCTGATCAGTAGCGCTCAGAGTTGAAGTGTGATGGCTGAGAGTCGTGTACAGGGCTTCGGCTTCTTCTAGGATGGCTTCGAAATCAGAATTGTCAGACAGGGCAATAGCCAGCAAAGTTTTCGATTCGCTTATTGCACCTTCGATATGACTACGAACAGTTTTTTGTTTTGCGCATGCAGATGCAATTGAATTTTCAACCTTTTCGGTATCAGCAATAGGAGGCGCCATGATAGTACGTTTGCAGAACAAGAAACAGTACGTTGATACAGCAGAGCAATATGACGACGGATTGAGCTATGCAGTAGCCAGTACCGACGTGTTTGATAATTGAGCCACGGCTGAGGACTCTACTGTAGATCGTTTATGATGTACGTACGGTAGCTGAGCCGCACATACTTGTGCATACGTACACGTTCATGACGCTGTTGAATGTTGCAGGTTTCCGGAAAGAAGCAAGAAGAATGATGTCGAAGCCGAAGAAGCGAAAATTTAAAGAAGGTGGAACAGAACCACGCGACTGTCTACCAACATGTCCCGGCGTTGATGATAGTATTACTGTGTATTGTCTTTAGCGTGCTGGTCTTTGTTGATGGGACACGAGAAACTGCCGTGCAGTAGTATTTATACTGTACAAAACAGATAGTGCGTATAGCCAGTACGATCTCCAGAACAGCAAGTAAGCCAACATTCCACGTACACACAGCAAGATCCGTCAATCTCCGCTACTTTCCCATAAGAAGGGATTATTGGTGAATTATGGCATGTACTTATAATGTGTACCCAGCTGCATAGTAATTTTCTGCCATTGTAACCGAGCCGCTGGCCACCCAAAAAGGTGACGCCAAGCCAGGCGGACAAGTAGACAAAGCGTTTCGGCGGTACGTACGTAATACTGTAAGTGTAAATATTTTCACACACACGATGACATATACGCTTGGTTGGGCGTTCAAACTCGCGTAGCGACAAAGCGCAGAAAGACGGAGAAGGTCCTGAGAGAAAGAGAAATATAACTTTTGCAATCGTGTTGTGTTGTGCCAATGACTTTTGCATTTGTGATGTGTTAAATTGATTATGTTCAGCTGTTACTGCTTCATTTGCATTACACAGCAAGTATACTGCATGGTGAGCAGTCAGTGCACTACACAGGAAAGGAGAAAATTAGCATTTCTTCACGTATGCAGGTTAGACTTGGTGCAAACTATGGATATAGTTGAAGCCAATATTTTCTTGTTCGATGTGCTACACGATAAGGCTCGCCGAATGCCATGTGGTGCTTTACTCTCCGAAAAATGTGAAAGCTGCCCTATGTTCTACACGTTATGTACGTGCATGGACTCCCAGTTTATGGACAGTATTGAAATAGAGTGCGTTGTCCGTGTAACACTCTAGAAGTCCGTGTTCCGTCTTAGATTCTCTATCAAATTTGCATAAAAGCTAATCGCAGCATTTACAAGGATCTACAGGGTGTCCCATTTGGATATATCATGTCGTTTGGGGTTATAACTTGGGAACCAATAGAGTTAAGAAGCTGAAATTTTTTTTGCAGATACCCAAGAATATGCATAACCTTGTGTAAAAATTTCGTCCCAAAAGTCCAATCTGAACATAAGATATTGGTAGCCCAAGTTTCGACCACGAAAATCACAAGTTTTTGAATCGCAAGCCTGGTGTTCAGACGAATTCTTGTGGGATTTTCATGAAAGCGCTAATCAATAACATCAATATTATTTTCCAGTTCTGGGGAAGCCTTCAGTTTACTAGGATATAGCTTATTTCTGGAGAAAATCCAAAAGGAAAAGTCGAGGAGTCAGATAGGGCAAGCATAGAGGTCAGTCTATTGGTGGTTTGGTTTTGTCTGAGACGAGGTGTGAAGTGAACCGATATGCGCATGTGGCTAGCAGTGAATGAAGAAAGGAGCAGCCCTTTGCATTGTTGTCTCCTCTGGAATCTCATGTTGCCATTTTTAACAGTTTCAACATAATTCATTAGTGTTGTGATGAAAATCCCACAAGAATTTCGTCTGAACACCAGGCTTGCGATTCAAAAACTTGTGATTTTCGTGGTCAAAACTTGGGCTACCAATATCTTATGTTCAGATTGGAGTTTTGGGACGAAATTTCTACACAAGGTTATGCATATTTTTGGGTATCTGCAGGAAAAATTTCAGCGCCTTAACTCTAGTGGTTCCCAAGTTATAACCCCAAACGACATGATATATCCAAATGGGACACCCTGTATAAATAGATGAGACATCACTCAAGCAAATATTGGGCAGAGGAAGTGTCCTGACGTTCGCCTGATTTAGCTTAGAATAGGTGCTCTTTTTCTCCCAAATTTTTCGCATTGATCACTGGCTGCGACCTGTCTGTCTGTCTGTCTGTCTGTCTGTCTGTCTGTCTGTCTGTCTGTATACTCGTACCGTATTTACCGGTGCATAGCCCCATGGGGGTATGCAAAAATTGAGAGGTCCCATATGGGGGTATGCATAGGGGGGGGGGGGTTATGCATTGGGGGGGGGTTATGCATGGGGCATTTTTTATGTTTTTGAGAGGTGCGCAGAGGCATATTTTTTAGGTCAAAAGCACGTGTTTTAGGGCATAATTGAGGTCAAAACACGGTTATTCTAGTACAATACACCCCCAAGCAGGCTTATAGGCATCTTAGCTTGGTGTGGGAGTGGCTATGGGTACTATATGACCAGCTTACATAGGTAGGTTCAGGTACTGTACAGTACATATGGGGGTATGCATAGGGGGGGGTTATGCATTGGGCATTTTTTATGTTTTGCCAGAATATTGGGGTATGCATTGGGGGGGGTTATGCATTGGGGGGGGGGGGTTATCTACCGGTAAATACGGTACTTGTTACTTGTACTATTGGATATCGTCTCAGGTGATTTTGGAAGTCGTACTTAGATGGCGACTCAACATCAACAGAGTACTGTAAAAGTCAGTGTATAGCCCTGCAGGGCAATACAAACAAGATCAGCAATTTGGGCGGGCTATACACGGGATCGGGCAATACAAAGGCACGGGCTATACAAGGGACTTTTTACCGTCTGCTCATTTTTGTTGCTCCTATTTTCACCCTAAATATTATGGATTGAATGGTCCCGCTTTTGGTAGCATCAAAACACTGATTTGTTTTCAAAGCGCAGCTGCCTTGCGAGGCAGTAATCGGTATTTTCACTTGCTGTGCTCACATGCCAGCCGATGCCAGATTCCAACAGCAATGATCAAAGTGCTAATAATATTGCATTCCATTGTCAGCCTATTTTCAGCTTCACGGGCCACTCATTCCGTGGTTTTCTGGCTCGTAATGAGGCAAACAAGGCCTTGTGAACGCAGTTCTTTGCATTGCCCGATATCGGGCAATATTTACGAGCCAAATGTGCAATATAAGCCAAATTGGGCGGGCTATACTACACGGGATTGGGCTATACACGGTATCGGGCTATACACCGACCTTTACAGTACTCCTGCTGAACTTTTCTTTTGGAGCACTTTTGGACTTTGGACAACTTGGGTTGTTTTAGAGCGACACTTGACCCCGCCCGTGTTTGCCGGCAGGTCAGCAGGAGCAGGACTCAGTCAATCGGGTACTGGTAAGTACGTAGTCAGTCACCACTGTAAACAAATTCATTGATCGAAACGTACCAGCCTTTTGACTTAAGTCCATAAATGGATAGGCCTACCAGCCGACATTCGTCGGACACTCGGACGTCGGACGTAGCCTCATGACCGTACTGCTAACGCTTCCAGGTCAAGGATCATCAGCATGAACTTTATCATACAGATTGTAGCCCTCTGCTTCTTCATATACCCGTGTGCAAAGAGCGACCAAGGTATGTGCATATTTCTACAGATACGTACATTATAGTTGTGTTGCTAATTGCAGTGGCTATCAAACTAATCAATCAGGATCTAAGGAATAGGTAGACTTATGTGGGAGAAAATATGCGTACTTTTTGGTCAATGTACGTATGTAGCTGCCGAAGGCTATGCAATGCAGTGCAGGCAGGCAATGCGGGCCAGCCGGATGCATTTGGTAACTACCTACATGCTTTTTAAAGGCCCCGGAGCGGCGAGTCACGACAATGCAGCAGCGTTGAGGAGCGGAGGCGAGGTGTGCCACGTTCAAGTGACGCATTCGAGCGCCGCCGGCCTCACCCTAGAATTGCCACCGGAATTCGCCAAATTCTGCCGCGTGAGTCAGCCGATGAGCTGTACGATTCCCATCGGGAAATCAGCCGAAATCCATTTCGAGGATGTCGCCATACCAGATTTCAAGGGATTTCAGGTCAGAAAAATAGTATGACCTACCGTATTTCATCTCTCCTGACACCGGCGCGTTGAAAAATGCCCTTTGCTATCTACAGTAAGTCAAGTCAAGTTTATTTTTCAGTCAAGTATGTCCGTATTTTTGGGTGTGTACCCCTATCCCCCAATGTAAATACTACTGTAAACCCTCGTTTATAGCCCCCGGGGGCTATCAAAACGTTAGTCGCCGATTAGGGGGGCTATATACGACGAGGGGGGCTATACACGAGGGGGGGCAATATACGAGGGCATTTTACATTTGCACCCAAAGTAGGATTTTTTGACCTCCTGAACTCATTTCTGGCGGTTATTTTGCATGTTTCCAAGCTCCTCTAGTCAAAAAAGCAGCTTTTAGCTCAAAAAACTGTGAAATTTTTGTTGTCAAAAATTTTCGTCGAAGAGACATCACAAGTAAAATGTTTAGAACTGTTCCAAATGATGTGCAAATGATCTCCTATGCATGAAAACATCCCAAAAACGCTGCTTTTAGCTGAAAAACACGCGTTTTCCGCTGTTTTTCGCGTTTCGCTATAGGGGGCTATATACAAGGGCAAATGATGTTAGTCGCCGATTAGGGGGGCTATATACGAGGGGGGCTATATTCGAGGGGGGCTACAAACGAGGGTTTACAGTATGCAGTATAACCAAACCACCATTGGCAAAAAATAAATTAGTTCTATGTCATGTGTATGTAGCGTGGTGTATTGGCCAGTTGCGCTAAGCGTCTGGGTGTAGCGAAAGTTGCATCGGTGCCAGCGAAGTCATTGTCGTCGCTTTTGTCTTTTCTTCTTTTCGTTCGCTCCTTTTCCGCTCCTGGATGACTATTAACCAACGTCGACGACCCCGTAAGCACCGATCTAAACTTTCACTGGGTCACCTCGCGACACGCTTACTGTACTTTTACCGGTATATTCGAAAGGATCGGAAATATCGGTACGTCATATCCAGAGATCCGTTGAATGATCGTATCGTATCTGTAGGTTCTCTGTTTTGTCAGGTGAGCTACGAAACTGGCTTCGGCTACACGGCAGGTCACGGTTTCTGGTCCAGCCCCGAGGAATCCATGCACGTGCTTTGTGAAAAAGATGGACGCCTGGCTGTGTGGATTGGAAACGAGCACTCCAGGGTCAACGGAGTACAAACCATTCAGCTTGTCAGTTTCGCTCGCTGAACTACGCATATACTACCTATTTTATCTTGAAGAATATAACCGAGAGCTCGGATCGCCCTTTATCGTGCAAAATCGATCGGTGGCTGGCATGCTACAGTACTGTATATGTACGTATCGTTTGTATTGTACTTTTGGTTTGCATGGAGTAGGCGCCTAACCTAGAAAAGAAAGAATAAGTGCCGCAGGGACGACGGACATCATCATCGACGGAACGATGGGATCATTGTTGAAGAGGCAATGCTGTACAGTGGAACTCTTTTGTAACAGTTTTTCCATCTAAATTTTATGTCAACGAATCGGGGTTTTTTCAGCGCTGAGCCGGGGTATTACTGTACTTCCCCATTCAAGGTGCTCCCTGCGTGTCTCAAAGTAACCGTGGAAGTTTGACGGATATCAAACTTCAACAGCGTTCGTGACATTTTAATTGCCGCAGTCAGTCGTCGACCGTTGCTGTTGGCACTGAGATACTGTACGAACGGCAGGAATATTACTCCTTCTCTATATATAATGTCATTTATGTAGGCTACTTTGTTTTACGTAACCGTTTTACCACTAAAAGATAGAGGGCGTCGCTGTCTCATAGTAAACCGACCAACTTTCGTGCACGTATAACTATGGAACCACACCTCAGATTTTTGTGCGGTTTTTATCTGTACGTAGTTTGCCGAGGCTTCAGAGATGACCTGTCCAAAATTTTAGCTTCATCGGTCCAGTAATGTGGCTCAAAATAAAATACCGTATATATATATCTTTGGCATGTACCTAAATGCAAGGAAATCAGTCTGTAAAAACTCCTGTATTGGAGTTATTTATTTTTGGTTTTACTTATGGAGTAGTACCTAATAGCAAAAATTTACATAGGCAGACACCTGTCATGTTCAGTATACCTACAGTCAATACAAGTGCAATATAAGGAATAAAATTTAAGAAAGGTTTTCTGTAGCGGTTGCATAGTACGTGGAAGGGGGGTACTTTTTGTAAATCGAGATAATATGCCTATCGGATTCCCCATCAAAAACTGCATATGTTTATGAAGTTTTAGGAAAAAATTTGTTCAGGCATCATCGAGATATTCAAGGGTAAAGGTGGGCAGGTCCCATTTTTGCCGTTTTTCAACGTTTTTAGCCATATTTCAGCAACCGAAGGGCTTAGAGGGCTACAATTTGGTACACACATACATCCCATAGGGACCCAAGTCTGGACCAATTTTGAGCCAAATCGGCCACCTGTGTGGCGAGATATAGCGTCACAAAGTGCATTTCTGTATATTTTGCACCTGTTGCAAATTTAGTTTTTTGAATACCACGGCGTGAATACATGCCCTGCACGGGGTAAAATTTTGACAGCAAGTAGAGAAGGGTTAGGCCTAAAAACTTTAGTACTACTGCAAAAAATCTCTATAATTGGAATTGGGACTACAGTCCTCTCGAATAGTGAAAAATACAGCAAAAATTTTCCCGCCTTTTTTATTTTTCAAGATAAATGAGCAATACCACTGAAATTTTTTCCTCGTAAGTAGCCTATCTTATGTAGAATTTGATGTAGATTTCAAAAATAAAATTGTTTTTCCCAAAAAATTTAACCCCTAGCATATAATTTTGCAAAAGTAGTATATTTTTGTGAATTTAGGGTAAGGGTTAAATTTTTTGGGAAAAGCAATTTTATTTTTGAAATCTACATCAAATTCTATGTAAGATAGGCTACTTACGAGGAAAAAGTTTCAGTGGTATTGCTCATTTATCTTGAAAAATAAAAAAGGCGGGAAAATTTTTGCTGTATTTTTCACTATTCGAGAGGACTGTAGTCCCAATTCCAATTATAGAGATTTTTTGCGGTAGTACTAAAGTTTTTAGGCCTAACCCTTCTCTACTTGCTGTCAAAATTTTACCCCGTGCAGGGCATGTATTCGCGCCGTGGTATTCAAAAAACTAAATTTGCAACAGGTGCAAAATATACAGAAATGCACTTTGTGACGCTATATCTCGCCACACAGGTGGCCGATTTGGCTCAAAATTGGTCCAGACTTGGGTCCTTATGGGATCTTTCCGCGTGCCAAATTGTAGCCCTCTAAGCCCTGCGGTTGCTGAAATATGGCTAAAAACGTTGAAAAACGGCAAAAATGCGACCTGCCCACCTTTACCCATGAATATCTCGATGATGCCTGAACAAATTTTTTCCTAAAACTTCATCAACATATGCAGTTTTTGATGGGGAATCCGATAGGCATATTATCTCGATTCACAAAAAGTACCCCCCTTCCGCCTATACTACAGGCTACTCTCAATCCTTACAGAAAACGTCTCTTAA
>JASAMW010002838.1:0-68065 GCA_030247985.1 Epsilonema sp. ZAB3_2
ATCTTCGCCTTCACCACGCACACGACGCTCGGCTACGGAACGGTCGCAACGGATTTGTCGCATGCGCGCGCAGTCGCCATCATCTACGCACTCTTCGGCGTTCCCCTCTACCTGGCTACTAGCAAAACCTTCTCCGTCTACCTGGGATCCGCATGCCTCAAGCTCTTCTACCTCCTTCATGACCGGTACGGTAATGTAGTACAGTACAGTTGCCGTAGTTTCGTTTCTTCGGATCTCTCGGCAGTACATTGTAAATCGAACTGGAATCGAACTGAAAAGTTTTGAAGGATGTGCCAGGTTTATAACATATGCTCTTGATTGCAGGATCGGTTGGTTTGGCCATCTGTTACAATGGGAAGCGAACGCGGATGGTCTAGTGGGTCAACATCGAAAGCTGATCCTCTCCATCTGCCTCTTCTACACCTTCTACATCCTACTAGCAACCACCACCTTATTTCTTCTGCTCACCTACACCACGTCAGAGAAGTGGAGCTTCGGCAACAGCTTCTACTTTTTATTTCAGAGCTTCTACTTGATAGGTAGGAAGCGTTCTCTAGCTTTACCGTATGCAATGTAACGCAGCTCTGTACAAACTGAATGCCGGTTTTTCCTTTCTTCCAGGATACGGCGACCTGTTTCCGACGGGTAGGTCCGGTCAGAACATGGTGGCCTATTTTCTGTTGGTGATTTTATTCGGCAGCTTTTTGTCCTACTGTGTCGGCTTTACAATGCAGGAGGAGTACCGACTGCAAGTGACACGGTTAGTGCAACACGTCCTAGAACTCTGCGGTCGTGGGAAGTCGGCTACAAAAGAGAAGAAAGGACAGACTTCGACAGTCCCCGCGGCACTTAATCCTCCCGTCAGTAGTAGCAGGGGAAGTGGCACACGGACGGCAATGAGTAGTGGTAGCGGCGAATCTATTAGGCTTGCGATGTCCAAGAGCCCCTTCGACTTATAGTACTACTAACATACAGTACGTAACGTTCCGTGGTGCTGCGTGTTGTTTGTTTGTTTTTGTTGTTGAGTAAATTTTTCTATCGGTTTATACTATAAATGACAATTTGCATTGGACAGGAAACGCGCTCGATGACTGTTCGTGCCTTTGCGTGTGTTGAACCATAGACACCGAGCGTACGCCCAGCATGTCTCGAAGTGAATAATGCCACAATGGCCACAATTGTTACATGTATGTTACGCACGCAGCGTTCCAGGCAGGTACGTATAGTACTTACTTGGTATGGTTGTATGTACGTACTGTACTACATCTCATGCATACGTAAACCTATGGCTTCATCCCTACACAGGCATTGTTGGCTTCACGTTGTCATGGAGAATGAGCAGTGCTTTATGCTAGTCCTACTACTTGAGCGACTTCGATTGGCAGTGTGCATCATCTACAGATACTTATACCAACCAACGGAGAAGCGAAATTCACTGCTCACTTTGGCCGCAAAAAACCGACCACCATGAATCGGGAGACCAAAATGGTATCGGTGAGCCAGACTACTGCACTGACATGACCGGAGATAATGTAGGCTACCTAGCACTAGCAGAGCACCGTTCGGTAAGAAAGATCATCAAATTATTGTAACATGCTAGTATATATTTGTGTTTATAGTCAATGGTTCCATCCTACCCTCGTGGTCTCAGACGAAGCCGAAGCAATACTTTGGACGCCTCCACCTATGGACAGCCGGTGAATTACTCTGGAACGCAAGTGAACCTTTACGGCCATCGAACGCCGGACAGCGTTCGGCAGATTCTGGAGCAGTCACATCAGACGAACGCCACGGCCTACCAGCACACCAACACTTATCCCTACTGCCCTGGCTATCCTCCGATGGGATACACGAACAATGTGCAGCTGGGGCTGGTCACTGAACATATGCTCAGGGTAGGGTTCCGTGCTTTGAAAATTTGCTCAATTAACTTTTTATTTTAAAATTCCATACTCTGTAAGATTGCTTATTCGTAGAAATTGGATGAAGCCAGACTCCTGACCATGTCTGAGCTGATGAAACGATGCTACGGCAACCAGCAGCCCATTGGTCCATATGTGCAAGAGCCCATCTCCCCAACGAAAGGTCAGCAGGCCTTACAGTACGGGCCGCCGAAGGCTCAAGCTGTCAGCCCTGGAAATGGTAAGACACGGTATGGATCATGCTATGGTTCTTTTGTTGTCTGTGTTTGTATACCATGCCATGACAATGTGGAGATGATCCTCTCATTGAAGGCGACTGGAGAGGTCAGTTGCAGCACATCTATGCACATCTGATGGAGATCGCAAACGAAGACAAAGAATTTCGGCGAAGCATTGGAGAGCCCCTTTTCGGAGAGGTGCTACATAGCTGCTATTTTTGTGAATGGTGCCAGAATGCGCCACATTACCAGACCTTTTGTGTATTGAACATGCAATAGATACTGTATGTACAGAAATGTACAGTACTGTACTACTGTGGCATGGAGCATGGATGCTTTCCTTTTGTTTTGCAGATTACCAGTGCAGACTTGGATGAAACGAGAGATTCTTACAAGCTGACGCTGACCTTCGAAAAGCCGGAGTTCCAAGGTAAGGTACTGTTGAGATACAGGCAGGCAGACGTGATCTCATAAGTCTACAACAATCTCCAAAGATGGACAGTTCCAAGGATTTCAGAACGAGAGCGTTCGGTGTCACGGCGTAAAGTTAGCGCAAAGGTGGACAGTCATCGGGCTGCGGAACAGGAATATGAAAAGGAAAACATGAAGCAAGAAGGAACGCTGAAACCCTACCGCAATTTTAATCCAGAGACGGACGCCGAAGTTTTGAGGAAGGCTATGAAAGGATTCGGTAAAAGAAGAAGAGGCTAAACTACGACTTGATTGATGCATGATTGTTGTTTATATTTACTTTGTACTGTACGCAGTAGTACATGTACATACATACATACGTACGTATGTACGTTCAGGGACCGATGAAGACGCCATCAATGGCGTTCTGGCCTATCGGTCCAACAAGCAGCGTCAAGAAGTGATAAAGATGTACAAGACTATGTTCGGCAAAGATCTGGTGAAGGATCTGAAAAGTGAGCTGAGTGGAGACTACTGGAAAACTGTTCGAGCTCTTTGCCTTCCTCCCGCTGATTATGATGCCACTGAACTCAGAAATGCCATCAAGGTATTAAAAGGAAAAATACTCAAGATGAACTACGAGTTTCAATCCCAATCGCGCACACAAATTTTTTAAGGGACTTGGCACGGATGACTCCACGTTGATAGAAATCCTATGCACCAGGACCAATAAATCCCTGGCACTCATTCGCGAAACCTACAAGCGCCTGTTCAATAAAAGCTTGGAGGAGGATATTGCTGGAGACACGTCTGGGCACTACCAGCGACTTCTCATCTCTCTGCTCCAGTCGAATCGAGCTGAGTCGAATGTTGTGGACAAAGCGATGGCGAAGAAAGATGCACAAGTACGTACATTATGAGGTGTTTTTGTGGCACTCAATTTCGCATAAATAGCACGGATGGGGCAATTTGGGAGTGGGTGGGTAATTCGGGCCAACCCAACGCACTTTATTCAAACATAAGAATGGCGCAAACCAGGCGAACGTACCACTTTATCCACGCTGCTCTCTTTATCCACGTTTACCTATACGTACAGTGTACGTTACGTACGTACCCACTTCGACACGGCTTTGCTTTTCGTTGAAGCTTTTGCATGAAGCCGGAGCCAAGAAATGGGGCACGGACGAGTCCCGCTTCAATAGCATATTGGTGTCCAGATCTTATCCGCAATTACGCGCCACTTTCCGAGAATACGAACGATTGGCGGGCAAATCTGTGGAGGAAGCGATCAAAAATGAAATGTCCGGAGACTTGGAAGCTGGCATGCTGGCAATTGTGCATTGTGTGGAGAATAAGGCCGGATATTTTGCAAAGCTGCTGTACAAAGCAATGAAGGTGCACGCCATTGTTAGTTGGTTTCATTGGTGTACATACCATTCATACACATATAGGGTACATACAGTACGTACATACGTAGAATCATGCTCACTGTTTTTTTTTAGGGTCTGGGTACCGATGACAATGTCCTCGTACGTGTGGTGGTATCTCGTTGTGAAGTGGATATGGTTCAGATCAAGGACGAATTTTTCCGAAGCTACAAACAAACTTTGGCACAATTCATAGCGGTAAGCTACTAGCTGGCGCAAAGCATACCAAGCAGAAACCTGAATGACGGTATTCATTTCCACTCAGGACGATACTTCTGGAGACTACAGAAAAATCTTACTCATGTTGATCGGAGAAGCAACAACTGCTGACAGGAAGAGCAAATCAAAAAGTGAGTTGGACAGGACAGAACTTGTAGGGGTGGGTGGGTATGTGTACACCTTTGTGCTCTTGGTCTTGACTCGAGGTGTGTGTGTGTGTACGATCATATGATATTGTTTCAGTTGTCAGAGATGAAGAAAGTGACTGAAGTTGGTGATCCTTTTCATCTAATTATGATTTTTCTACGTGACATTCTGTTCTCGTCCTTACTATTTTCTCTTTTGCCAAAAAAAACTAGTCCTTATCAATCAGATGAGGTGTCCATAAATTCCGCAACATTATGGTCCTTATTTTTTGCACTGTTATTGTGCTGTATGCAAATTGTAAACTCAGTTGCAATGTATCTAGAAGGTCTACCCTCACTAGCGCGAATCCACGTGCGCGCCTCTCAGGAGCGCGAAACCCAAAATAGCGCCATGAGGTGAGCGCGTCAACTCACTAGCGCGATTTGCATGTGCGCGCCTGGAAGTTTGCGCAACTCTCATTTGCGCGACACCTCGAAAAAGCGATTTTATGTTTTCGCGACCCCCCAAAAGCGCGATTGTATGCTTTAGCGACATGCCAAAAGCGGAATTCGCTACAAGGCATTTTGTTTTACAAAATGTAATCAAAGAATGCAAGTTGTGTTTTTCAAAATAGGCTTAGGACGGGGCTCAGGCTTTAGGCTTAGGCTGAGGCTTAGGTATTGGATGCAGAGGCTCAGCCTAAGCAAGCCTAAGCCTAAGCAAGCCTAAACCTAAGCAAGCCTAAGCCTCAGCCTAAGCCTAAGCCTGCGACTGTTCAAGTTGTATCCAGCGTAACGCCGGGTGTGTACCATATGGGGGCAGGGACAGAGTAGGGTCACAGGAACACACTAACTTCTAGACGGTAGGAAATCACCCTTTGCGCAAATGAGATATGCGCAACTGGGACTTCGCGCTAGTGGATATTTGCGGACATTTTTCGGCGCGCAAAGTACGTGTCGCGCTAATGAGAGAGCGCTCTTCTGGAAAACGCGAACATTTGGTGACGCGCTACTGACACTTCGCGCTTTTGATTTCGCGCTTCTGGGTGATGCGCAACTGCGATTCGCGCTAATGAGAACACCCCATCTAGAATATGTTATAACTACAGCGAATTAGCCACGTTCATGTACTCCGAGAAAAGATTCTGTATAGGAGTAGATGGCTAAATTCACCGAAAAACGCAAAAGAAGAAGAAACGGAGAAGATCGGAGAGCTCAAGAGCAGGAAGAGCGAAGGATTTCTACTTTGATAAGGAAATAGGCACTCCCCGACACAATGGTAAGTTATTTACACTGTTCCGCTGCTGTAATTTGGATTGTTTGATCCATAATTGTCAAGATGGTGCGGTGTACATACCCAGCTGTCGCTTTATTTGTTCGTAATTGCTGTACATAAAACGTGAGTAAGGCGCCCGGTATGCAATTTTTACGCACAATTTTCCTGTGCGTCTTATAGTCTACCTGACTGCTAATAAAGTATGTATTATGTGCCTAATCAACTGTGTTATTTTTTTCAGGGGAAGGTGCGAACAAAGACGGTGAAGAAGGCAGCTCGGGTGATCATTGAAAAATACTACACCAAACTCACCCTCGATTTCCACACCAACAAGAGAATATGCGAGGAAGTGGCCATCATTCCCAGCAAGAGGATGCGCAATAAGATCGCCGGGTATGTTGGTACTAAAAAACGTCTGACGGGATTGGTGTTGCGGGATAATTCGGGCCAGAAATATAGGAAAATCGGACCATCCTTATCTTCGCATGAGAGAGGCGAATTAGGGAAGCTGTGCAAAGCAGAAAAAAGTGCAAAGAGTAAACGTAGTGCGTCCGAGGCCAGTAGTGTGCGTAAACTATAGTACTAGGTATGTCAGGCGAGTTTAGCCATCTGTCCTTGGACTGGCACGTGGTCGTGTGCCTAATGGTCCACAGCTGTGACCGAGCAGCGGGTTCGATTCCCGTTCAGTCCTATTTCTCTTCCCCGGCTATCGCCATACGGAACGCGGCACGTCACTGTATTGAGATACCACGACATAGTGGAGGTGTTTGAAGTTACTGGGCGCTGGACGCTGAGGGGATAACTACTGGGCGCTAAGCGTTGGGCGGTTAACGGTAATATCTATGTTGGGCAGGCACGTGGATGGATTAAGGCTTAGGCTTAGGCTAAGCCAATGTCCATCCATGCGCTTGCTCAAAATAGATACTATACTGTTCACCGCCCAACGCCCAGCGCCCAGTAACTTCAAACACCGCATAGTGGACCCAATTAGTCCCCCGACTTGACTTACCTGTTTGCATTTTACAGTCTAGGATTTCCTAGAATTCATTCGTTTTTTTTTGTTTCTGTAGATTTCTGACGCATCTGATGAAGCGTATTCAGAAGGGGGCGGTTCGTGGAATTTCCATCAAACTGCAGGAAGAGGAGAGGGAACGCAGGGACAACTACATGCCGGAGGTATGGTGCTTTAACACATAACCCGAGGAGGCGCCATTGTTGACAACACGAAACAGATTTGTTGTCGGTTTGTTGGCCGTTTACATACGGGTGTTGTCGGTTTGTTGACGAATGGACAACAAACCGACAACGAACCAACAAACGGACAAGAAACCGACAGCACCCATATATAAACGGACAACAAACCGACTACAAATTTGTTTCTTGTTGTCAACAATGGCGCCTGTTCGGGTTATGTGTTAACTCTCTTCTATATGGGCTGGGCCCGCGGTCCGACCGATTTTCCCTTTTTTCCGTAGGCGCTTCCGTTCAATTCCGGTCGGACCGCGGGCCCAGCGGTCCAGCCCATATATCGGAGAGAGTTAAGGTGCATTTTTTTCGCAGCATGGGCAATCGCTCATAGACAACTCTCGCTGGACGGACTATGGAATGCGCTAAAAATAACTCTGGCATCAGGAATACTACTTCTCTGGTCCCTATATTTGCTTCCCCCTCTGGCCTTGATTTGTTTTCGAAACAGCTATATCAAATGTCGCCTTTCTTTCTTGGACAATATTCTTTATTTGCTCCCTGATCCTACTTCTATCAAGAGGGCGGCATCTGTTTGATTTATACCGTCTCTTCTTAGCTTTATGAATGATGGCCGAGATTACGTGTGTGTTTGTACGTTTGACAATTTTTTTAGGTTTCTACGATCGATCCTTCCCAGGTTACGCTGGAGGTGGATGCGGAGACCAAGCAGATGATCGAAGCCATGGTAAAAAAAGATAACAGAAAACTGCTGTAGCCTACTGTAGCACTCCAAAAATAAGGGATGTCTCTTGAAAGAATGTTGCGCACAAAAAATTTCTCCTGACATTCCATAACTTCTTGCCTATTTTTTTAGGCCTTTCTTCATTTTCTGACATCCCTAAATTTTGGTGTATTACAGAGTATGCCATTATATAACGTCGGTGTCAATGTGCGTGTGTGCTGGTTTGACGTGTGCAGTACGTATGTATGTACAGACATACAGTACGTACTGTATGCATGCCACGGGCCGAGAGTAAGTATTCACGTTTCATTATGGCTGTTTCTCGCCTGTGTAGGATTTCAATATTCCCGGCATGCAAGTGGTTCAAACGGCGCCGGCTCAAATGGCTCGACGCAACCTTTAAGAGAGAGCGAGAAAGCTAAATTAGTCTTTTGGAGCAAGGAAGAAACAGCTGGGCAGAGGGAGGAAAGGAAAATCAGTCCTCGTTTCTTCAGAAATGGTTACATAAGTGTGGTAGGCGTTGTACCCTGTTGTGTGTTGTTGGGCCTAGCTGGCAGTGAAATGTTGTTGGAATAAAAAAGAACGCTTGGTGAAAAAGGCTTTACTTTCTTTTGCAATAGCTACGCGCTTTACTTATCTCATACGCAGAAGCATTTGGTAGGTATTTGTGGATGTGTGGGTGCATATCTGGCGCGCCATTCTCGTACGCCCGCCAAATGGGTCGCTACCCCTCTCTCCTCTCGGCGCCACTTTTCGGGTCCTGGGATAAAGGCATTTTTCACCTTTCGCCCGCGGGCGCAAACAGATCATTGAATGAAATGAAGCAAGCGGTAGCGTATCGGGAGCAGTGAAGCGTCATGGAGCATTCACATCAGAAAAACAAAGTCTCAAACTTGTTTGGAGTACGGTATGTTCAAGATGAAAACACTAAACACCGTCTCAGCGCCGTGTATGCATGCAGACAGTGAATCTTCTGATGTGAATAGGGCATAGGAACGGCGAAAGAAAGGAGTGAAACTCTGTGGTAAAGAGAGGAGAGGCTTCTTTATTCGTCATGAAGATAAAGGGCCCGCTCGCTCACTTACCTTGGCTTGCATCCTAGTATTCGAATCGAAGCTCAGCTGGGGCTGGCGGCAGAAAAAGCCTGACAGACATATGGCAGTTGTGTTGCGCTGGCGTAAGGTTTCATACTCTGCGAGGCGAGCTCTATGTATTCTTCCTCTGTTCGGCTGGCGCTAATAAACGAGGGTTCCTCGCGCCTAAGCGTCGCTATTAGGCGTACTGTAATGCCTCGACTATAAGGCCCTGAGGTCATGTGATGCCCTGAGGCAGTGTAAAATTTGAGTCATGTGGCAAACAGACAATATTCTTAGCGCCTACGGTATGCAAGGTAGGTTAGCAAGGCTAGGAGGATATATTCCAGGCTTTACAGTACGTACGTACAGTACTATAATACATATGGGTGCCTGTCTCCTCCCTCGCTTTTCGGCACGCCACAATGAGAGAGACTTCGGGCAGGCATTTGCACCTCTTGCTACTGTTATGCTACACTTTACAATGCGAAAAGCCCTCAGGGCTTGCCGCCCGTCTATGACTGCGTAGCTGCTCTCTTAACCCCACGACGGCGACGCTGTTTATTTCCGAACAGTCAGACGACTATGTGAACGACCAAAACAATGTCGTCTCCAAGCTTACGTTGGTCTTCCAGTGTGAATGATTGTTGTCCTTGCTCCATGCTGCACTTCATCTTAGCTTTGATTCTGTCTGCAATTCCAGTGATTCGATGTCACGTCGGTAAGTACATTACATTATTTGTAGCAAAAATATACAGTATAATTGGAAGTACGTGTACGTTACGTACAGGTACACATTAAAGTTGTAGACACTTTGCCTGTCAACAAACGGACCCACTTTGATTGTGATGGAGAGAACGGTAGCTAGTGATATTATGCTCATGTTCAGGTTTATTTCTGGGGGAAACCTTGCAGCACGTCACCTCTGGCCCAGTGATGACTGATGACGAACTGAGGGGCACGAGAACCGAAGTCCGTTTTCACTTTATCACTCCCACAGCTGATGCTGATCTGGTTCATTTGCGTGGAACTCGCAGTTGGTGCAAGATTGGATTGGAAGCTGGACGAATAAAGGTGCTGACGTCTTTGTCAAAAATATTTTCTGCATAATCTGCTTTTTGCTAGTCTACTTTATGTACGTACATACATATGTACCTAAGTATTATTCTCGAGGCATAGTACGTACATAGTCGTACAACGTAGTATGGACAGTTGCTGGAAAGAGGGAAATTCGCCTGCTATTCGTTTTGCGCATCATGCATTTGGCTTGACTACTGCAGAATCTGTACATGTATTGTACTTATTATAATTGTACATACCAAGCGGGCAAGGCGTGACGTTCCTTTTTTCGAGCAATCCGACTAAATGATGTACACAAAGTACTGTAATGTACCCAAAAACTGTATACTGTATACATTACAGGTGGATTATTCGCTTGGACCCGGTGAAAGCATCGAATTTCTATCGCCAAACTCTTCCCGCATTTATCACGACGGCGCGTGGCACCGGCTGCGTTTTCTGCGTCACGGCAATCACTTCTCATTGCGCGTTGATCGTGCCGAAGCTGCGTACGTCGCTCCTGCCCAATTTCGCCATCGTCCTTTCGGCCGTCTTCGTCATATTTTCGTCGGAAATACGCCACCCGTGACTGCGTACACGAGTTTCTTTGGCTGCATTGTCCAACTGACGATTAATGGTCACCACGTGACAGTGACACCTGCGGGGGCCAAAAGACACAGCAGAAGCTATTGCCACGCGTTGTTCAGTGGTGCAAGTGCGACAAATGGCGGCGCCAGGCGTCTTGCTGCGAAGGAGAGCTCCATATTCCTCAACGGCAGCGATTCCTTCGTCAGTTTCGATTTGCGCAGGACAGGCGGCGCTTTCATGGCGCGTTCACCAGACGTCCGTACGGACGTACGTCCGACGTATCTATATACATGAACCATGTACTCCTAGATACGTCGGACAGTCTAGGAGTACATTGTTTATGTATATAGATACGTCGGACGTACGTCCGTACGGACGTCTGGTGAACGCGCCATCAATCTCAATTTCGAAATATTCCCGTCAACCTCGACAACTGCAGTGGTAGCTTCCACTCCCACTGGCTCAGAAGACTACTTTGTGTTGCTCCAAGGTGTCGGTCAGTACATCAACAGTGCAAGGACAGCTGTCAGTTTGGAGTTGCGGCTGGAGGCTGCCAACGGACGCCCGCTGTTGCTCTTTAGAGAAGGAGCAGATGACGCGGCGGGTTTGACGGCTGTCAAATCACAATTGCAACTGTCGGCCGGCCGCTGGCATTTCGTCGGCCTTCGTCAGCAGTTGGATGAGGAGGAGGATGGAGGCAGCAGTGGCAACAATAACAACAACTGGACGTTGACAGTGGATGACAAGTCAGAACCGCTGTTCTTTCCCGTCAAAGCATTCGCTCTGTCGGCACTGGCTTTCGGTCGAAACGCCCTGCACACTTCTTCTGGCACAAATGACGACGCTTCAGGGGCAGCTTACCAATTGAATGCTGCCAACAGCTTCAGGGGATGCATCCGCAACATCTTCTTCGACTACGCCAGGTACACGATTGCCAACGCCACGTCAGCTCGTAAAATTGATGTTTCATGTCGCTCGGAAGAATTAGTGCAGCGGGCTTCCTTCGATTGCTACAGTAATCCCTGTGGTTTGAACGCGAGCAGTGACGCGTGCAAAGCGGCGGCGACCAAACAGCAAGCAAGCATACGACAAAAACAGCTCATTGCATGCTCATCACGCATTGCTAACAAAACTGGAAGCAGGAAAAGTTCGGAAGAACAATTACTATTTGTCAAAGATGCAGCTGCAACTCCGACAGAAGAAAAGGAGGCTGACTTGACGGCGGAAAGCATGCTCTATGTGAACGGGCCATTGGTGGTGGCGGAAGGAGGCAGCGCTCGCATACAGTACAGCCATCTCATGCTGCATCACGAGCACCGGAAGTACGGCATTACCTATCACAGCGTTCTGTTTCGCTTGGCGGAGCAGCCGAAGCACGGCAAGTTGACAATTGGTCTCGCAGGACCAGCTGAAGGACATCGCGAGCTCCAGCACCCGTTCAGCTACGAAGACATCATGCTGGGTCGTATAAATTACACGCACGATGGCAGTGAAACGAGGGAAGATCGCCTGGATTTTCAGGTGGTGTTCACCAAGTTGAATCGATACGCGCCGGCCCAACTCTGGAACACGAAAGAGGAAGAACGGCTGTACTCGCTGCCCGTGAATGTGACGCCAGTTAACGATGCGCCCAGACTCAGTTTTCCCTCCGGTAGCACCATTCGTCTCCTGGAAGGCTCGCGGTTAATCATCGGTCAACGGCAGCTACAGATCGCCGATTCGGATAACGCTCCGGACGAGGTTCAGATCGGCGTTCACTTCATCACGCCGAACCTGGGATATTTCGAAGACGTTCAACAGGCCGGCCGCCGTTTGTTCGGCTTCTCGCAAGATGACGTAATAAATGAAAAGATCGCCTTCGTTCATCAGGCGCCGGCTGGGCTGCTGGAAGGCGTCTTAACCCTGTCCGTGTCCGATCCTTCGGACGAAGGAGAGAGGAAGAGCGTGAGGGTGTTGGCGCTTCCCATCCAACTGCAACTGGAGCACAGGACACCGGTGAGGGTGCTGCACAATTCCTGCCAGCTCATTCTGTCGCACAACCTCTCCTTTGTCACCAACGCAGAGGTCGGCCAGAACAGCATCGAGGTGGCGTATCAGACGGTGGAAATGCCGCGTCACGGACGTCTGGAACTGCGTAATCAGCGGACGCAAACCTGGGAACTGACCACCTTCTTCAGTCAGCGCGATGTCAACGAGCAAAGGGTACGCTACTGTCACTCTTCTGGCGGTCAGCCCACGTCTGACCTTTTTGAACTGTCCGTGTCGGCCTTGGAGAAAACTGTCGCGTATCCGCTGTTGATGGAAGTCGAGTTCATTCCCGTGAACATCAAAGTCTTCAACCCCACTCCTTTCATGCTCAATAACTCGGCCACTGCCGTGCTCAGCAGAGACTTCCTGTTCGCCTGGGTGTTTCCCAAACCCGTTCCGGCTGAAGACATCCAATTCCAGATTACCTATCCGCCCAAATTCGGATATCTAAACCGACGCATGACTGCAGATGCTGGAACAGCTGATCTGCAACAGCTGCAGAGAAATCGACGACTGGGTTTGCACTCCAACTTCAGCCAAGCGGAGGTGGATGCCGGCTTGGTCTTCTTCCGTTTACATGAATTCCCGCAGTATAAAGTCCTCAACGACTACTTCCGTTTCACCGTGCTCACTCCGTTCGCGAGAAGCGAAGAGCTGCTCCTGGAGATCACATTCTTGCCCGGAAATGAAGCCATCAAACTGATCAATCGTACACTTGTGGTGCAGGAGGGGGCGCTGCAAAAGGTGCACAGATGGCATGCACAGTACCATGTACTCTTCTACAGGGTGTCTCACGCGTAGACCTACCTAACGATCCAGCCTTATAACTTCCGCATTACAGGAGATATCGAGCTGAAATGTGGTCCCCAGAAACCCAAGAATATACCATTTGTTGTGGCAAAATTTGAACCAGATAGGTCAACTAGGGATGAAATTACGAGCTTGCAAATTTGTGACCACGTTTTTCAACATTTTGAAATCATTGGTGCCGCTATTGACCTCGACAGCTCCTTGAAGGCTGTTATGGGCGGTAAATCACCTGTATTTTTGTATCCTTTGTGTTTTTGTCCGTGATGACGTTCAGCAATTATTGTTCCGCCATATTTCAATGTTGGATGAGCTGCTTGACCATGCTGAGCAGAAGATTTGAGTCCCAAAACCTCGCTCAGTGCGGAAAATGCGAAAAGCAGGGTCCAACATTTGCAAGCTCGTAATTTCATCCCTAGTTGACCTATCTGGCTCAAATTTTGCCACAACAAATAGCATATTTTTGGGTTTCTGGGGACAAAATTTCAGCTTGATATGTACTGTAATACGGAAGTTATAAGGCTGGATCATTAGGTAGGTCTACGTGAGACACCCTATGGCCTACATAGAGGCCTATTCAAAAACGTATGTCTATGTACCTACGTACATACATGCTAGGTAGAGTACTCATAGTGTGATACTGTACGTGTACATGATTTGATGTGTACTGTATATGTGCAGATAGAAAACAGCTCCATCTATCTGGAGACAGAAGACGACAAGGAGTTCTCGTTTTGGCTTCGTATTCCTCCGATCCACGGTGACCTGTATCGCGTTGGTCGCGGTACGGAAGGGGTGCGTCGTCTACTGCGCAAAGATGAAGCTTTCACTACGGTCGACCTGCAAGAAGGTCGTCTATTCTACCAGCACGACGACACCGAAACTCGCGCCGATAGGCTGATGCTCGAAGCCACGCCTCTGCATCGGCACAGAGCTCAATTCAGTCTGAAATTCTGGTTGCAAATTCACGTCACGCTGCTGAATGACAATGCGCCGGAACGTCTGTACAGTATGTCAGCGCCAGGTGGGCAGCAGAAGGAGGAAGTGCTTCACGTGTTGAACAGAGGAGAACGATTGGTGACGTCACGTGACCTGGAGTTCACGGACGCAGACGTGAACTTTGACGCGGGTCAACTACGGTACTTTTTCCCTGCTGAAGACGAGGAGGGGGAGGAGAGTGGCGCTTTCTTCTGGTCACGTAACCCCGACGTAAAGGCGCGTAATTTCACACAAGCGCAAATCGACGGAAAGCAGCTGTTGTTTCGTCACCTGTCCAGTCGACGCACAGAGTTTCAGCTGCCATTTTATGTGAGCGACGGTGAGCACAGCACCAAGAGTAATTTGCGCGTGCGCGCCAGTGACGCTTTCGTTCGAGTGGGTGCGAACACAGGCCTGACCGTCCAACGCGGAGAAATGACGCCAGTTCGATCGTGGAACTTGAGCCTCATCACCAACCTAAACGTGGACACTGATCAACTCTTCTACCGAGTACTGAAACCGCCAGACGTCGGCTATGTTTGCCTCATACTCGCAGACAAAAACTTCTCCTCTCCTAATACTTCACCATCCGACTGTGATCCTATTACAGAATTCAATCAGAAGCACATTCAACAGGGCCGTTTGATGTTCCGCTATATCTCACCGTCGGAGATAGCCGAGGGTTTGATAGAACTGAAAGGTTACGCGGATCGCTTTGAAACGTTGATCAAAGTGCCGTTGCGTTTCCTCAACGCATCGGAGTTGCAAAGGAGGAGAGGCGGAGGCGGCGACTTGAAGCTGGTTCGGCTGGAAGAGCTGGTGATTTTGGAGGGAAGTTTGGCCGAGATCGGGCCGCGTTTGCTAAAAGCCACCCATCCGGACATTTCCACCACAAGCATCCGCTACGTCGTTTTGCGACCGCCTGAATTCGGCTCACTGTTTAGTGCCAAATTCAAGGTGAAAGGCAGAGGTGCGGAAGTAATTACGGGAGAAAATTCCGACTTTCGCTCCTTCACTCAGTTTCACATCGATCAGGGAGAGCTCTTTTATCAGCATCACCAACGAAAAGATGAGCAACCTGAGTTTGGACGGACAACTGAAGACGGCTCGAAAAGCGACAACTTCCTGTTTCGAGTGAGCGCAGGCAACTCAGTGTTGGAGGACAATCAATTTCGTATTCGTATCGTCGGCAATAAGCTGCGATTGACGGCAAGAAACTTTTCGGCTCCGGCAGGGGGCGTGATCGTTCTCGACGACAGTATTTTGGCGGCTCGAAGCGACTACTATTCGTTTACTGGTAGCCGACCTTCGCTTCTCTTCCGAGTTGTCCAATCACCGAGTCAAGGATGGCTGAGAAGTGGGTCTGTCGCCCCTGCGAAAAATCACGTGACCACGTTTACGAGCGGCGAATTGGAGGGGGAGCAAATTTCCTATGTTCATGATGGCGGTGCTTACACATGGACGGACTTCTTCTTGGTGACGGCTCAGATACAAGATAACGCCGCCAGCGAAAGTGAACCGGTCACAGTTGGCATCAGAATCGTCCATGAAAATCGAAGGGGTGAGCAAACTGCCATTTAGAAATTCATACCCAGTTCAATTCGTGCAACAATATTACGTACATATAGTACTCTATACTGTACAGGGTGTCCAACCTAAATTTACACAAAATTCAATCAATCATAACTTTCGTCTTAAGAGGCAGAGAAAGATGGGACCTAGTTCATCTGAAAGGTCAATTCAAGAGCTATGTTTTGGTATGCCTGCCGTTTCTGTATGCGCTACCGTTCACGAGTTAGAGCGATTCTCGCAGATCACCTCAAAAACAGTTTTCCCAAAACTGAAGCCCACAGCAATTTCCTTGTCATCTGCCTATTCTTTGCTTCAGCCAGAGATCATTTGGCATAAAGTGAATGTCGCCCACCAACACTCTTTGCCTCATTCATCCCACTGTGTGGTATGACCTTTTACGTGCATTTATGCACTTTGTGGCCCAAATATCCACCCTCAATGCTGAACCTTCACATTGCAATACCACCACTTTGGTTTTTTGAGCATTTTGTCAAACTAAGCTCTTCAAAATGCTAGAATTCCATTTCCAGTGGGTCAGGTCTAATGGAAGAGATCGCTGGTTAATTCTTTTGCTATATCGCATTCACATTGCCATGTTTTAGTCCAGTTATTCCTCAATTAGTTGTGTTAGCTGAAAATTGGATTAAATTCAGTTTTGGGAAAACGTTTTTTGAGGTGGTCTGCGAGAATCGCTCTAACTCGCGAATGGAAGGACCTACAGAAACGGCATACATACCAACATTATAGCGCTTGAATTGCGCTTTCAGATGAGCTAGGTCCTATCTTTCTAAGCCGCTTAAGACGGAAGTTATGCTCAATTGAATTTTGTGTAAATTTAGGTTGGACACCCTGTACGTACATAGGTATGCAATGCATGCACCTTATTCCTGTATGTGTGACTTTTCCTACGCCATTTTGTTAGGCCCAGAACTGGCGAGAAATGCTCCACTGCACTTGTACAACAGTAAGCTGGGTCTGATCAGTCGAGATCTACTGGAATTCACAGACCCGGATACCCCTCCTACTGAACTACGGTACATAATATCGGCAGAAAATGGCTTCGTCGCCTTCAGTCATGATCCGACCAGTTCAGTGACAAAGTTCAGCCAGCAAGACATCGACGACGGAAAGATCGCATTTGTCAGAACTTCGAGTAAGCAAGGCAATTCAAGAACCAATGGTCTGCTGACCAAATTGTTTGATGCCCTAACGTAATTAGTTTTCACCACATCTTTTTGACAAAGCAAAGGTTGCGTACTTTGATGCACAGTATGTATATATATTTACGTATGCAAGTGTGTACGTACGTACACGTAGTACGTACTACCAGGACCCCATAATAGAGAAGGACTGAGCATCTGTGAACAACAGTCGTGCGCAGAGCTACGCCCGATAAGGGCCAAAAGCGTCCCCCAACTGGGACCCCCGTCCCCCATCTGGGGGACGTCCCCCAACTCGGGGACGCCGTCCCCCAACTGGGGGACGCTGGAGGCGACACTCAGCCACATAGTAGGAGGCGCCGCAAAAACTCATAAACTTGATGTTTCAAGTTTACATTACACCTGAGGCAGATCGGTTTTTACCCAGGCAAAAAGGTGCGTGCAGATCTGCACGCACCTTAGAATGCTGGGTAAACACCGACCTGGAGCTCACCGCCCAGGTGTAGCATAAACTTGAAACATCAAGTTTATGAGTTTTTGCGGCGCCTCCTACTACCTATGTGGCTGAGTGTCGCCTCCAGCGTCCCCCAGTTGGGGGACGGCGTCCCCGAGTTGGGGGACGTCCCCCAGATGGGGGACGGGGGTCCCAGTTGGGGGACGCTTTTGGCCCTTATCGGGCGTAGCTCTGCGCACGACTGTTGTTCACAGATGCTCAGTCCTTCTCTATTATGGAGTCCTGGTACTACTTGCTTGCAATTCCTGATCCTAGTATGTACGTACTGTACGCACAGTACGTACGTGCGTATATACTTACGTACGCTTGTAATGCTTCATACATACACACACATGCTTACACGCATACCTATTTACATAATAACTGCGCATGCATGGCCTATTGTATGTAGGTAGTGCCACGAAGCTCCCACAAAAGTCGTACACCCTGGGTCGGTGTGGACAGTTTGAAAAACCAGTGGCCCGTTACAGCTTCGCAGTAAAAGCAAATCTGGCAACCCTGTTGTGTACTGTAGAGATATGGAAACTTATTAATGTATCTACTCTGGCAACCATTTTGGACAATTGGCAAAAAGTTGCACATCTGGCAACCCTTTCACAGAGTTGGCAACCCTATCGCATCGCAGATTTGGCAACCCTTTTTTGCGCATAAGCAATCTGGCAGCCCTTTTGCAGATCTGGCAACCCTTTGGCACATCTCCCGCTTAGTCTCATGTGCACTTTCGGGCGTGACCATTTGCAAACACTGGCTGGAAAAAATGCGGCATTTAGTTTCTGTGTACTCTTAGTACTAAAATATCGATTATCGATCGATTATTGGTGATCGGTTGATCAGATCAAAAATCGAAGGGCTTCGGTTTGCTTTTTCTGTTGCAAAATTTGATTATTTTACCTGGTCGTGTGGAAGACGAAGAAAAGTAACTGCAGCCTGTAGCTGTTAGCACTAAAATATCGATTATCGATCGATTATTGGTGATCGGATGATCATATCACAAATCGAAGGCCTTCCTGGCGCCCTCGAGGGCATAAGCTCATTGAAGACCCCTGGATGGACACTGTAGCTGCAAAATTGAGTGAGTGTGAGCGAATCTGCGTGCTTTTAGTACTAAAATATCGATTATCGATCGATTATTGGTGATCGGCTGATCAGATCAAAAATCGAAGGCCTTTTTGGCGTTCTCGGGGCCATAAGCTCTCGAAAGAGACATGGATGGATGCTGTAGCTGCAAAATTGAGCGAGTTATGAGTGAATCAGCGCGCTTTTAGTACTAAAATATCGATTATCGATCGATTATTGGTGATCGGCTGATCGGATCAAAAATCGAAGGCCTTCTGGCCGCCCTCGGGGTCATAAGCTTTCGAATGAGCCATTGGCCGACGCTATAGCTGCAAAACTGAGCGAGTGTATAGCATCACACACACACACACAGACATCGCTCCTATTTGTAAGTAGATCCGGGCGCTGTCTATGCGCCGCGTGCACAACGCGGCGCGAGCGCGTAGACAGTTGCGAAAGAAGCGGACTATAATTTGGCGCGCGTTTCGCAACTGTCTACGCGCGCGCGCCGCACTCACGCGCGGCGCATAGACAGCGCCCGGATTTTCTCAAACTGTCCACACCGACCCAGGGTGTACGACTTTTGTGGGAGCTTGAGGGTGGGCAGTCGCAGTATGCCGCACTTCTGTTTTCTTTCATTTGTATAGGCGACGCCAGTGCCGGCTTCACGTTTTTCGTTCGCGACGGCGTTCACGAAACCGGTAGATTCTGGTTCTCCGTGGAAATCACGGACATCAGCCAAGTGTCCATGGACGCCAACAATCGCCTCGTCGTCTCTCCCGGCTCCGAGAGCATCATCGGCATGCTTTCGCTGCGTGTCAGCGTCCCCCACAGCATGGCCGCGTCTCAAGTAGTCTACAGTATCACCCGCATGCCGGAACACGGCAAACTGCTGCTGAACAACACGGAGAAAACGGCGTTCACTCAGCGTCAAGTAAACCAGCGCCTTCTCAGCTTCAAACAGGATTCGCCGGTGCGTCGATGGCTGCAGAAGGACTCTTTCTGGTTCACTGTGAGCCTGAACGGAAGTAGCGCTGCAGATGCTGCTGCAACTTTTCCTGAGCTGGACAAGGAGCAGCGATTCAAAATTCTCATTTCCTACGCCGTTCTGCCGCTGCAACGCCTGTCGGAGTACGTGAAAATGAAAGCGGTGCGCGTGTTGGAAGGTGGCAGTCTGGCGCTGAATACGTCTCATCTGGACCTCACCCCGTTGATTGACGCAACTGGGGAAGCGCTGGTGCTGGAGTTGCTGGAGCTTCCCAGATTCGGCAGTCTTAGCGCCAGAGGTCGCCTACTGGTGGAGGGAGCGCAATTCATCGCCGAAGATCTGCGCCTGCACCATCTGGTGTACGAGCACCGGGCCTTCGAAGAAATGGATGCCGATGTGGCGCAAAACGACCGCATTCTGCTGGAAATCTTCCCCTTCGCCTTGCGCCATAATCGTCGCAGTCGAAACACCCGACTCAAGTTCGCTCTGCCCATCGAAATTCAGCCGGCGATTTCGGGCAGGTCAGCGATGCAAGTGCGCAACTTTCAGAATAGCTTGAGGGTGGTCAGGGGTGGTCGGATCCGACTCGGACCCGAGTTTCTGCTGGTGGAGGCGGGAGACGCGCCGTCTTCCAGTATTCGATACGATGTCCTGCAGGGACCGGTGGCAGGAAGATTGGAGTTGGCGTCCACACCGAATCGTCACGTCTCACGATTCACTCAGGTACAAAGCACTGTAACAGTACGTACTACATACGTACAGCAGTTTATGTACTACATACAGCGCAGTTGTACATCCATCATACATACTGTAGATACAGCACGAGAACCACAAACAACAATTTATGTACATGATTGCGTCTTGCGCCTATTATGATACATACATACATACGTAGGGTACCTATGTTTTGTACATACGTACTAGTTATTCATATATACCAGCATATTACAGGGCATTACATACAATAACTACTGTACCGTACTGTTCGTAAATGCATAACGTACACACATAATGGATCTGTCCACCCGCCACTGCTGTTTTAGGCTCAAGTGAACAAGCGCGAAATTCTGTTCGTGCAGAGCGGCAAAGAGGAAGAGGAAGCGTCTTTAACCCTTCGCGTGCACGTGGTCGGCGGCGAGGGCAATTTTCATCCGGTCACTCGAGTGATGCGTTTGGCGATTCAGCGCCTGACACTCACGCTGGTCAACGCCTCCGACGTACTCTACAAACAGACCACCAAGTACCGGGTGCTGGGTCGAGAGCATCTGGGCGCGGACTCGAACGGGAGACGACAGGACATTCTCTACAGTGTGAGCAGAGCGCCGGAGAACGGCAGCTTTCTCTGGGTGGGAACGAACGAGAAGGCGCCGGACGTGTTCAGTCAGACGGATATCGATCGCGGACGCATCCTGTACAGTCAGATGAACATGCGCGCGTGGCGCGACGAGTTTCAGGTGCACGTGCGCAACGCGCAAAACGATATCGGACCGCAGACGATTCAGGTTCGAGTTCTGCCGGCCGTGCAACAAAAGCCGGTGAGTGTGGAACCGGGCAAAAGGCTCGTCTTAACCACCATCATTCTGAACTGCTCGGAAATCGCGGACAAAAGTCCCGAGTTTATCATCATTCAGCAGCCGCGCTACGGAATATTGTACAAGATTCATTCCGTGGCGCTGGCAGACGCGGCGAAACAGGATGGGTTAACGACACAGCGTGCCGTAAAGAAGAGAGCTGCCGCGGCAAGTTTCGACCAGATACGGGAAGAGTTAACGTTTTTCACGCTGGAAGACCTGAAAATGAACTCGGTGGAATATGTGAACACGCTGGAGAAGGCTCATAATCCACTGGAGGACTTTTTCATTTATCAGTTGCAGGCGGATCAGTTGCAGGTTTGCTTATCACGTTACGTGTACGTACATACTCTACACAATGTATGGGGCAAACCCGGTCATGGGAAAATTCGGCCACCTATGTAGGTACCTAAGTACACACATCTGCAATTCTCAGCAACCAGTGGACCGATTAAGATAAAATTTTATCACTCGATTCCTTGAACTCTCCTCTTTTAAACGAGCTACATATTCGGTTCATCATTTTTTTATCGTTGAAACAGCAAGTTCAAAAAAGGCGCTTATTTGGCCGGGAGGTACCTTCCAGTGGGGGTTATACACCAGGGGGGATATACGCTGGACAAAATTTATGTTTTGCCAATGGGGTTATACACTGGGGGGATATACACAATGGGGGATATAGGCCTGCACCCAAAAAATACGGTAAGGTGTTCTTTCTATACTTTTCAGCCAGCCCGAGGTCGTTTCACCATTCAGATTCAGTCGGAGGAAGGTCGCGGGCGCGGCTACGGCCTCTCCAGCACCCTCTCAGCCATCACCACCACCGATCGAAGTGGCATCGATCTGTGGCTGCCTCAGCTCACCGGTTCCTCCCTGGTCGTCTACTGTGCCATCGGCGCCATCGTGTTTTTAGCCTTTCTCTTCGTGATTATCCGTCGCGTCCGAGTTCAAAAGGAGCGACTGAGAAGACAGGAGAAACAGCGGGCGCTGGAGGCTCAGCACATGTTGCTGGCGCCCCAGGAAATCCTGGAGCACGCCGTGTACGCATCCGTAGGTACGCGCACGCCTCCTGCGGCAATGGTGCGGACGGAAAGTTTGCGCATGAAAGCCGGCGAAAACGGGGACGCCTATAATCGGCTACCGCGGCGCGCCGCCACTCTTGATCGTACTACTGGAACTGCGGCGATGAACGGAACCGGCATTTTTATGGGCGGATCGGCGGAGCATCGACGAATCAGCGAAGGAGCTTCGCCGCCCCCGCCTCCCTTTCATTCATTGGACCATCATCAACATCGCCACAGGCAATACCATGACGGAACCACGGCGGGGTCGGGCGCGCGGCTGATTACATTCGACCCCAACGTCCCAGTGAATGCGGTTCCGATGGCCAAAGTTACACCGGTGCTGACGAGAGCAGGAGCTGTTGATTTGGAGAACAATACGACGAATAGCAGGTCTCAATTGGGCCAGCAGGAGAATAAT
Organism: Epsilonema sp. ZAB3_2; assembly: GCA_030247985.1. Lineage (NCBI taxonomy): Eukaryota > Metazoa > Nematoda > Chromadorea > Desmodorida > Epsilonematidae > Epsilonema > Epsilonema sp. ZAB3_2. The sequence continues at coordinate 22,405 of JASAMW010002838.1, forward strand.
AATTCTTTCGACGATTACGCGACGGACAAATTCGCCTACCAGTACAGCAGCTCCGCGTCAGATGGCGACATGAAAATCGATCGTTTGTCGCTGGATAGAGCCACCGGCTACAGTCGACGAAGCAGCAGCGGAAGTAAGAAGCAGAAGATCGGTCGAACACCCAGCATTACTGCAACTACTACCCCAACAACTAACAAAACAACTACTACGTACACGACACCGTCAGAAGTGGTGCCGGCCAATTATCAGTACGCGGCATCACCTGCCACTGACCTTGGATCAATGATTAGAATGAGCTCGACGGAGGAGAGTGAGCCGGTGAGTGAAGAAGCAGCATTTCCTCCATCTGCCACAGCGACCAAACTCAAAGAAAATCAGTATTGGGTGTAGTGTAGTAGCTATAGAGAACTGACGGTGCCAATTTTGTTTGATTTTATGATAATATTTTTTACGTTGGCATAGAACTGAGGATGTATTGTTTGTTGCTTTCGTCGGTTGATTGGCAATCTGTTCAGTTCAGTATTTTTTGTGATGATCTCTGGTAGTGCAGTGCTTTTAGAAAGTCGTACGTGTGTGTATGTACCTATGTACCGGCATGTCTTTTCGGCCTTTCTCGGCAAAAAAGATTGTGTCACACGTTATATTCATGCTGCCGCTACTTACAGTATGTATACCCGTACCACATACCCCCGTCTAATTCCATAAATTCTCCTACACGCAAAAATGCATCATCTGTCAAAAATCTGCTTGCGCCGAAACAAATATGCACTAAAATTGTCAAAAAACTCTGTTTGGCCACAGTGTTGTATGATATTATGATCCCGTTTCGGACCTCTCAATTACTGTGGGTAATACAACACGCCCAAAAATACGGTACTAGTATCTTGATGTACATACACATAGGCTATCAGTCGGATATATTGTTGGAAGTTTGCGGGATTTCTCTTCCAGCTTCTTCCCCTCTCTCTCCCCATCCTTTTTCTCTGCGGCTGATAACAAATTGTTTTAGGTGCGAAAAGAAACGATGTGAGCAGACGACGACAGCAGTAGCTAACGTATACGTACGTACGTAAGTACATGATAGTACAGTACGTGCAAGATGTTGAGCACTATTTTCAGGATCGAAGCCAGATGCTTTTTGCAGTACGACGAGCAACTGATGAAAAATTTATTGACGACGTACGTACATAAATTCCGACGTTTCGACCAAAACGGAACGTTGGTCTTCGTCAGGGATAAAATACCCAGCTGCAACAGAATAAAAAGGTAAACACAAATACACTGGGTGTCGCGTATAGCGAGAAGACCTCGAGATCATTTACGTACATATGCAATTTCCTGTGTATCTCCGCATTATTTATCGCTTATGTAATCGTGATCTATTGTCATTCGTTCCCATTCCTGTCTCACTGAGAAGTCGGTTCTATGTCTCTCATTCACGCTTCCACACTGCGCTACCGCTCTGTCTGTCACATGGTAGCAGAGCGTCACGTCGCTTCATGGACCAACTGACTCTCAACTGCAGACAATGAACTCTTCGGTGAATCCCCCAAGGACTCAAACGGCCTGCAGCGAGCAGGCGCCAACGCTTTCGTGCGCCGCGAGGGGCGCAAGCGCAAAACTTGGGGACAAACTCGGAGCGAATCATCGGAAAAGGGCCAAGAAAAGCTCCAACATAGCCAACGGGCTATCGGAATCGGTGCATGGAACCGGCGGATCAACTTCGTCGAAGAAACCGGAAAGGAGCAACGGCCTATCCACATCGTCGACAAGACCCCAAGGGAATGAGGGTCTTCAGGAAATTCTCAATGAGAACCGGCGATGCTTCAAACAAACGTTGGGCAGCTATGCAGTTTCAAGGCAAAGAGGTCAGGCTAAACTGCCAAAGTTGGAACTGCCAACGTTTTCGGGCGACCCATTGGAATGGTTGCCATTTTGGGAAATATTCACAGGGGCAATCGATTCAGATGAATCAATGAGTCTCATCTTCAAGTTCATGTACCTGCTGCAGTGCCTACGGGGAGAAGCCAAAGAAGCTGTCAAAGGTTGCGTTCCTACAGCGAAAGGCTATGCCCAGGCAATCAGAGCTTTGAAAGAAGCATATGGCGATGAAGAAATCATTGCGATCCTGCTGCAGCAGAAGTTGATGAACTTGTTAAAGCCCACGTCCGAGCTCAAATCGTTGCAGCACTTCTACTTCGAAGCGAATGCATTGTTGTGTAACTTCGACTCACTTGGCCACAGTGAGGAATCGTTGAGTTGGGCAGTCTGGTTGCTCATTAGAAAATTGCCATTGAAGGTGCAACGGCAGCTCGAAGAGTGGAAGATGAGCAAAGGATACAAGGGCTGTTGGACAGTCTCATGGTATGATGAGCTTTTCAAGCGATACTTGAAGATCGAGCGAATCATGGCAACTCATGCACCAATGCCCCACTACGAGAAGAAAGAAAATGCAACGCCTGCCCATGAGGAACATGAGGCAATGCATGTCAGTTTCGAGCCAAAGGCTAAGCTGAAAATCCGGTGTGTCTTCTGTGGTGGAGCTCATCGAAGCTACAGCTGCACCAGATACAGAACCGTGAAGAGACGATCGGCTCAGTTATCACCTCTACAATGTCACCGATGCTTCAGCTTGGATCACTGCACAGTGAACTGCACGATGAAAACTCACTGTGTCTACTGCATGGAAACTTCACACAATCGATGCTTGTGTCCCAAGGAATTTGGTCGCAACATGCGAAGCAAACGCGTGAAGATGCATCTTGAAGCTGAGAAATCCAATGTGCAGAATGATTCTAACATCAAGTCAAATCGTCGGAAGACGCAGCAATTGGAAAAGGTGACATCTTCATATGCAGACGCAAAATTGCTCGCAGGGGGAGGTGTGGGCAAAGCCCAGAGTAGAAACGTCTCAATCGCTGCGCGCATGGTCAAGAAGCCACAAAAGCGTCGCAGTCCAAATCGCTCATTCAGAAAGGTTCAGCTAAAGGGTGGCAATAGCGGGAATCGATGCCTAAAAGATGCGGAAGCCGCCAAGCAGTTTCCGAAAATGAAAGGGCTGAAGATACATCACCGAGAAGCCACCAATGTTACCTGCATCATCATCGGTCAAGGGAAGACAACCCAGAGGTTGAAGGATGCAGAAAAGAAACTGAATCCTCGGCGTCGTGCCAATCGTCGGAAAATGAAGACTCGAAATGAATCCGGCAAGTATGAAGGCGCTTCAGAAAACAACGACAACTACAGCAGAAGAATCTCGCGTCTCGGGAGTGTCGCGTATAGCGAGAAGACCTCGAGATCATTTACGTACATATGCAATTTCCTGTGTATCTCCGCATTATTTATCGCTTATGTAATCGTGATCTATTGTCATTCGTTCCCATTCCTGTCTCACTGAGAAGTCGGTTCTATGTCTCTCATTCACGCTTCCACACTGCGCTACCGCTCTGTCTGTCACACTGGGTATTTTATTCTGTTGCAGCTGGGTATTTTATCCCTGACGAAGACCAACGTTCCGTTTTGGTCGAAACGTCGGAATTTATGTACGTACGTCGTCAATAAATTTTTCATCAGTTGCTCGTCGTACTGCAAAAAGCATCTGGCTTCGATCCTGAAAATAGTGCTCAACATCTTGCACGTACTGTACTATCATGAATACCAACGGCCAGCTCCCATTCAGAGAATCAATTAGTACGTAAGTACAGTAGAGAGAGGGGAAGAAGAAGAAGATGGAGGTGGTTGACTGGCTCCTAGCACCTGCCATCTCTATATTCTGCTGCTTCTTCCAGCTCTTCAGCTCACAAGAGCAAAATGTACGTACATTGGATCCGTACAAAACAAAGCAGAGCGCGCTAGGCGCTGAAACAAGTCTGTATGTACTTGTATGTATGGCAATGTATGGGCTCAGGCAGCTCGCCTTCATCCGACATTTGACACCCGCTCCGTGCACAGATTAGTGCGCCTGTTCTTGCGCAGAGGATTTACACTGATGAATGGGATTTTCTTCGAATCCTGGCGGCAAGTATGAAAGAATGCGCCAAACAGCAGCTCGGGCTTGTGCAGTTAAAGCTACATATGTATGCTACCGTATACCCTTCCTTCTTTCTTTATTGCCTTACATAAAGACATAAAAGACCCGTTTGCTTGCTTACATAGGCAGGCTAAACTCGAAAACAACTAATTTCGCGCACTTAGTATAAATTAGAGACTATTGGAAAAAGCATGTACAGACAGAGATACAGAATTAAAATTTCAAATTCATGTGCTAGTGAGAATGGGTACAGCACAGCACACACATTTTTGTTCGCGTAAATCATTATACTACTATGTACGTATGTATGTACGTATGTGCATACAGTAAAGTACATGACCAACGTAGGCCTGTGCACAGGCGAAATTTTCATGGCTGGCTACCTGGTTGTTGTTGGTTTCTTGCACAGAACGTTCAAAATTGGTTCGGAGGCTGTTCATACTGGCAAGAAGGTCGCTGATATCGGCAAGACGGCATAGAGACCACGGGATCAACAAAATCTGGCGGCAAACACTTCTCCGCCATCGAATTTGACGGACAAGGCGGTGGAACAAGCAGAGAAGGCTGCAGGACCTGATTTCTACTGCAAGCGCTGGGCGCCGAAATCCCTGGCAAACTTGCGCCACTGCTGCAGCTGCTCGGCTGAGACACCGAGAGAAAGGCGGGCACCGGCGTCGAACTAGCTGCCGCTTCCCCTACCGGCGACGCTTCCTGCTTGAGACCGTTGAAGTAGACAGAAGAAGCAACCGGCTGCTGTCCAATCATCCCGCCGCCCTCAGAATTATTCTCAACGACCACGAAAGGAAGAGACGGAGCAGAAGCGGAAGCTGAAGTGGAGAAGGATGCAGCGGACTCGGACAGGAGCAGCGGATGATGTTGCGGCGGACCGGTGGTAGGGGGCGCTGCTGCTGCATAGGCTCCAGCAGCCACCGCCGTTTGCGACCGATTCCAGCCGGCCAGAAACTGGTGCATCTGTCGAATTTGTTTCACTTCGTGCACCACCCTTTCCAGCACAGAATGACCGGGCGGCTTGCGAACGGGGATTGCGGCAGATGTTACGGTAGTAGTAGTGGTAGTGGTTGCGGATGGAGTCGAAATTGGCGTTCGCTCCGCGGCTGTAGCTGGACCGCTGCGAGGAGGATGCGGATGCCGATGCGGTCCTCCGGCGCCAATAGTAGTTTCGGGCAGGAAATCCGCGGACTTGAACCGGCGTCGCCGGCGCAGAAAGCTGCCGTTGTCGAACATGCTGATGCTGTCGGGATGCAGCGTCCAGTAGGCGCCTTTGCCCGGCTTTTTCTCGTCTCGTTGCAGCTTGACGAAGCACTCGTTCAGGCTCAAATTGTGCCGAATACTGTTCTGCCAGCCCTGGCGATTCTCGCGGTAGTAGGGGAAGTTGTCCATGATGAACTTGTAGATGCCGTTCAGCGTCATTCGCCGGTCCGGCGCGCTCTGAATCGCCATCGCGATCAGGGCGATGTAGGAGTAGGGCGGCTTGACGGATTGATAGGCCCGAGCCGCGGCCAGACTGTGATAGCCGTGGTTCGGCGTGTACACGGCTGCTGCTGACTGCAGCGAAGAAGTGCCGGGAGCGTGCGACGGTGGATTCGGGGCGAATTCGGACGAGCCGTACATGAAGCTCGTGCTCATCTCTCGCGGTTCACAACGTATGTAGTTCGAGTAGATTCCTTTACGCTTGCCAATGAAACTATGGAAGGTGTTGAGCCGCTTTCTAGTTGAGGGTCAAAAAATGCAGAACGGAACGAGCAAAACAGTGCTGAATTGGTGGGAGTAGAAAAAGAAAAGGCGATTTCGATAGCCACAGGGGGCGGACAGTATGCTGGACTGTACGTACGTACGTATAGTCCAGCAGCAGTTCAACCAGCAGTAGGCCAGCAGCCAAGAATGATGGAGTTGCTGTAACCCGATCCCTCAGCGGTAGACAGCCTGGTGCCGAAGCGAGAAGAAAGAAAGGCCCAGAACAGGAGGAGGCAGCAGCTATTTTTGCACGCTCCACCGCAAAGTATGGGATTAGAGCAGGCTTAGCGGGCCAGACAGCTTGGCGGCATTGGCGGCGGCAAGAATCCCCATTTATCCTTTCACTCACTCAACCACTGCCTGCGCCACTCTATTCAGCCATAATTTAGTGGACAGCAGACCACTATAAAGTTTGTAGCGGAAAGGCGAAACAACGGTTTGAGAGGGTGTGGAAGAAGAGGGGTGTAAAAAGTAGAAGCAGAGGGAGTCGGCAAGAAAAAGCTGGCAGCACCGGCGCAAAAACAAGGGGGCCGAGTGAAAGTGCGAACAACTGCCGACCGGCGCAGCTGCGAGCTCGCGCCGCCGCGAGTTTTACGAGTGTATTCACCTGTCCCCGTCCCTCACTCATTGGTCGGGAGGCTACCGTAGTAAAGCGCAAAGACTTGAGCCGCAGCACTATACCCTACTAGCTAACCAACGCTACCTACCTACTATTCTTATCAGCATCATCTCTCAATCGCTCCTCGTAATAAAGTCCAGGCGGCAACAGGAAGCAGCCAAAGACGAGGAGAAGATCTGGGGAAGTTTTGGAAGGTGTGACGGAACCCATCTAAAGGGCGGGGAGCGGCTCCCGAAGGCACAGATTTATATGCAAACCGCCGCCAAACATCGCCTCAAGACACTTCTACCACTGCGCGGCAGGCTTCACCCAGTAGGCAAGTACATACACGTACATTAAGCAAGCACCCAAGTGTATTATTACACCACACAGGCCTAAGTCTTAAGAGAAAACACAGCAGCAACATTGTTTCGCGTAGACGCCTGAGCTAATTGATGCAACAAACAAAGGAAACTCGCCCTTCGAGGCGTTTTTGGCATATAGCCTAGGGTGTACTGTAAGATGAGAAATTTTGGGGTAATCTTTTAGGGCAATTGCTTAAAATTTTTTCAAGATTGACGCCTTATCATGGTAAGACGCGATAACGGAACCTCGAGAGGCTCACGAACGAGGCTCCGCCGTGTAGGCCTTCAAACATTTTATTACTACGTGAGGCGTACGTACGAGTGGTGTTTGTAGTGGAGACGAAAGTATGTATTGTACAATGACAACGCATGCATTTTGTACGCGTAAATCTTTCGCACGTGCCAACAGATTTTGCCCCAGGAAATTCAACATAGAGGAGAGATGACTTTTTTGCCACTTCCTTCCGGTCGCCCATCATCATTTCCGGTGCGTCCGTTGATGTCAGTCGACATTCGGCGGCGGTTGTCGTCGCCGCCTCAGTCTAGCTTCTTCGGTTGGCACGGGTCAGTCGGTTCTTCCTCCCTTCTCTCTTCTTCTCCATCCGCAGACAGCAATCGTCATGGTGGTGGTGACTGGCGCTTTCGAGTTGGGCGTGGAGCCCCCGGTGGAGGTGGTGCAGTTTTCCGGAGCCATGGCCGGTCCGTCCCAAGCCAGCTTCCGTCTCACCAACGCAGCCGCCACTCCGCTCGCGTGGAAGGTGAAGGTGACGGACAACAGCCTGATCAAGATCTCGCCCGGCGCCGGCGTCCTGCCGGTGGGCGGCAGCGCGGACGTGACGCTGACGGCCGGACCCCTGGCGGCGCCCCCCGGACCCCAGACGGTGGCCATCGTCAACGCGCCGGTGGCGGAGGGCGTGACGGACGCGCGACAGGCCTGGGCCGGAGCGGCGGAAGCCGGAAAGGTGGAACTGGAAGTGGCCTTCGACTGACGCAACAGGACAGACCACGACACGACTGCTCTTGTGATTGCGACTCGTACATACGCCCCACCGTATGCTTAGCGGCACCTTCCATACTCGTACGTGCATGTATCTTCTCTGTCTGTGTGATTCACTAGCATAAAGCGTCTCTCGTGTACACACCACAAGACATAGCAAGAATTGGATAGCACTTGAACATGACATCGAACCTATCACCGATTCCACGTCGACCGCCTTCGACGCAGCATAACGAAGATGAAAGTAGAAGTAGACAACAGTCAGATCAATCAACCTTTGTCCCATGATTTAGATTAGCCGGTCGATGTGATTACGTGATCGGCACATCGATCGGCTAAGCTAAATCATGGGACAAAGGTGGATAGTAGACAGTTTCGTCAGGTATTACCGGCGTTCTGCCAGTTCGCATGTAGCACATTCGGAAAAGCTTTATCCATCATCTACAGTTCAGATACCAAGGCACCATACCGTGTACAAATTCAATTTTAGCAGTAGATCGAAAACGTTATACACACATCAGTAGATGTACAGATAGCCATACGAAAACTAAGTTATAGCTGTAACGGTAATATTGACATACGCATCGTTCAACCAAGCATAGCAGATAGGTGTTCGTTCGGCATGTAGTATATGTACGGTATGTACAGGAAGGCCAAAGATCCAAGCAGCAGCAGCATGGAATATGTACAGTAGTAAGCATCCTATATCAGAACCATCGAATGCATCGAAGAAGGACGTAACACAATGAAGATTGGAACTTATGTATTCTTGCTGGACGACAACCATGTTGAAGCACAAAGTGAACACGTTCACAGCGATACGCACACGTACATACACGCACACATCAACGATCAACAAAAATGCAGTATAAAATTAGACGCTTTCTTTTCTTTCCTACCGCTAACAACCCAATCAGATATGCGCGTACAAACATATCGTATTGTATGTATGCACATGCAATATATATTCAGTGAGTACGTACGTACGTACAGTATGTACACATAGCAATAAGTAGAAGACCATTTTGCATCATCATATAGCGTACGTATTTATTTACCCTTACCTTTCCTAGTGCACATTACAGAACAATACACACAAATACAGTAATCAATCAAAAAGCCCTGAAAAGCTCAACAACGGCTGATGCCCTAAGCAATAAAAGCATGCCTTATTAGCAGCAGTTGCACATAGATACGTACCTACATCAATATGTACAGTACGATGCAGTCCATCCCCATCGCACCAAATCGCCTACTCTAGAAAACGACAGACACGGCAAGACGGGAGTCGCCAATCATGCCACTACGCGTGTAGACTGCAGTCGGCCTTTCGGAGGTGCCAAAAGAGAGCATGCTTTTCTTCCCATTTATAATAGCCTCTAGATGCTCTTTCAATCGGTGGTGGGAGTGGCGCAGTGTTCTTCGATCTCTCGCTGCGCCCGCGAGACTTTGGCACGATCGCTCGGCGTGTGCTCTCCCAGCTGTTTGGCGAACATCTTCATCTTGGACTTGAAGTCCAGGTGAGCCCCATCCACCTGCAAGCACACCAACTACTGTACAATGTGCAATGTCAGTCAACGGGCGAACGTTTGCTATAAGGAAGGCGGGGTAATTCGGGCCATCGCGACAAATCTCCACTTGGAAGCAAGGGCACAACACCAAGTGACCGTGGTACCATTGTTGCAATCTTTTTTATTACTCAATGGCTCTACGGCTTCATTCAATGAGAAGGAAGCGTTGGCCCGAATTACCCCGCAGTGCCACAAATACTTGACGCACAGCAAACAGAATCAACCTACGCATATTATAGTTTGTTCAACGAAAGTTAACGTTGTGCCTGGATTATGGGTGTGTTCGCGAGCTAACCCCTGTTCTTCTGTAATACACTTTTTTCAGTGCATTTTTCCCCACCCATAACTTCTTAGCGCAACTGGTCCATACGCAGACATCGGTCTGGGGGTCAGTTGGGGGTATGTACAGCACACCCCCACCCACCCCCTCACATAACCCCACTCCCATGTACTGAAAACTACATACATACCTCCAAGAGCTCACAGCCTTGCTATGGAGATCCCCAAAATTACAAACCCCCACCCCGAATGAATACCGTGCCGATGCCTGCATACACATCTAACACATGGTGTAGACGGTTCCGCCTTCTCTTCTTACTTACCGGTGGCGTTTTCTGGGCTTGCGCCTGCTGCAGTCGGTGCAAGCGCTCCTGTCGCGGGTCCCTGTAGACCTCCTGCGCGCCGAGGATCTGGGTGCGCGGCGTCTCCGCCTCGTTCTGCGTGTACACGTACTTCCTCTGCTCCTCCCCAGGATGCACTATGGCCGCCATTGCAGGCATAGGAGGAGGCGGCGTACAGTTAACGAGGTCGGCGCCGTTTCGACTCGCGTCAGTCTGTAGGTGCGGTTGAAATACCACTTTTCGTTTGGGCGGCACCTCCGGCGGCTGCTTCTTCATCGCGCCGCCGCCGCCGCCGTTCGGCACGTGACCGTTCACGTGGTGGGCTGGATGAACTAGCCTAACAAAGTAAACAGGACACACTAACCATATGGATGATGATTGGGTGGGACGCAACGAACATAATGAAAAGAAATTTGCGTGGAATGTGACGGGAAGTATGAGAATATGCAGTAGCCGATACATAATACAATACATACATACGTACAGTAAAATGACCCGAGGATAGATAGGAACAGCTGCTATTATTATGTTTAGTAAAATTATCCAAGAAACAACCTACCTACGCAACGCACAATAATTTAGCTTCAACTTACGCACCCTACACATTCGTACGTAGATGCGAGACCAAGGCTGACTCCCAATGCATACAGCAGCAGCAGCAGTAGTAAGTGCATACCTATGGTCCTCCAGTTCCATATCCGCCAGCTGATTCTGAGCGGCTGCCAGTCTGTCGTCTGGGTGCTGACGATGATGCAAGGCCTCCTCCCTGTACGCGTCTTCCGCTCGCTGATAGTACTGCATGTGCGCTTGGTGCCTCTCTTCAGGCTCCATCCTTCTGCAACACACCAACCATGGTATTGCACGTACGTACATAGATGCAGAACATGTGTATCTGTATACGTACAGTACAGTACGCACGTCAAGGGCGCTCCAAACATACAACATTGTTTGCTGTGCGTATATTTGTTGCTGCGTTTTCTCTAGCTGCATTTATCAATTTGCCACAGGGTAGGCCTATATAAAATACGCAGAGAATGCAACAAGAAATATACGCACAGACAATAAGTGTTCATGTTTGGACTGCCCTTCACTGGCCGCACAATCCAGGTCCATACCTATGCATACATTATTACATAGCATACGTACAGTATGTATCAACTTTACAGACAGTGAAGGTGTGATCGATATCGATCCTTTTGACTTGGAAGGTTTCAAACAATAGCTAGCTACCACTGGCATAGCAGCGCCAGCGTCACACATAACAAGTTAGCTTACTGCGTGTGTATGGCCGGTTGGAAGTCTCCGAGTTGACTGAGCAGTGCTCCTTCCCTGCCGCCCTCCTCCCCCATCTTGTCATCCCCATCCCCGTCCCTGCCGCCCGTGGCGAAGTCGTCTTGGCTCTGGCGTCGCTGGGTCTCTTGGCGCAGACGCTCCTGGTAGGCGAGCTCGTACTTGAGCGCCCGGTAGCGCCGCTCCTCCGCCTCCGTCAGAAACTCCTTCTGCTCCAGCACCGCCGCCTGCTCCATCATCAACCGCACCACCTACAGTACGCATACAGTCACAGTACTTAGCGACATACCTGCAGTACGTGCATATGTACAGCACCCCTATCAATAGATAATGGCCATAAATGGTCGGAGGGCTAGCTCAGATTGTAAAAAAGTTCACGATAGTTTTCCAGTCAAATGATCCATATCTCATCTGTTTCATACACCGACCACTGATGGCAGGATAGGGACCATCTATCTATGGGTAGCGCAATGGTTCATTTGGGAGGACAGATGAAGCACGTCTCGTTCACCCATACCCAGTGCGTACAGATAAGACTACTGCATTGCATGTACCTCCTACAATACTTGTAGGTACGTACTTGCTGCCGTCATACAGTACATCACTATTGCATCTCTCGCCTTATTCCGCCCTTTACCATACCTCGTCATCGATCTCCTTCTCCATCCTCTCCTTCTCCTCGTGATCTCTGGAGGTCGCTGACGACCAAGCCGCCGCCGCCTCTCGACTAGTGACCAGATGCGCCGAAGGACTCACCGCTCGCTGATCCATCGACTGCAACACACCGCCTCCTCCTCCACCTTGCTGGTGCATCATCACTGGCTGCATGGACGTTGCGTGCGGTGGTCGGTAAGGTTCCTGCGCAAGGTGAAAAGCGGATGAAGCAGCCTGCTGCTTGTTGCTCGTTACTCCGTTGTTGAAGTTGAAAGCGGGCGGGGAAGCAGCAGCCACATGCGTAGTAGGGCGACTTAAGGGTGCAGTAGTAGCTGGAGACGAGGAGGAAAATCCGCCGGGAGTTCTGGGCGACACTGGAGTCTGCTGCTGCATGCGTTGAGCGTCCACTATCAGCGGCAGGTTCTGGTAGTCGGTGGGGAAATCGACTGCGGACTGCTGATGTTGTTGGGGTTGCACTAGGCGCGGCGACCTCACTACAGGAGCAGCGGAAAAGGCGGTGGCTGTTGTAGGCGAGGCGGGGTGCTGCAGATGGTGCAGAAAGCCCGCCGGCCCGGGAGAGCGAGGGGAATGCTGCAAACAAGTACGAAAGCGAAGAAAATAGAGGAAAGAGTTAAGAAGCACGCCTCACCACCAACCAACCCCCGAAAGAGCACAGCAAGGCTTATGTAGCGCCAGCGTGCGCGTTGTTGGAAGGAAGGGACGAGAAAATATGGAAGCTATCACCGAAAGACCCCAATGAAAGAACACTGAGATAAGGAACACGTGTGTATACGTACGTAGATACTGCACATCGCCCAACATGAATACGTATCTATCTGTTGTAAGAGACAAGAGAGTACGTACGGCACGGGTGCGCTTCAGACGCAAACTCTGAATTCGGAGCCCTGACTATGCTTCAACATGTAAAATCTCCGAGTTCGCTTCGAACTCGCTCCGTTTTTCGGAACGTGCGTGTGAACAACCGAGTTTGCAACTCAAAGACGTGTGAATAATTGACGTTCGTTTCGGTTCAAAACAAAGTCATTCCAAACTCGGAGCGAACTCGTTCGGAGTAAACTCGGAGCACGTCTGTAGCGGGCCACTGACAGTCTTCCCCACTTTAACCAGCTCCGTACTGCTCTGACCCGCAGGGTCCGCGGGTCACCCGCAACGCCGAAAATGAATAGAATCGCCGGCGGAAAGGGAGAAAATATTCGGTTGCGGGTGACCCGTGGGTGCCAGAGCATTACGGAGCTGGTTAACTTCCAAAACTAGCTTACTTACCGCTCGATAGATGCCCGCCTCGTCCACCGAGGGCGGCCGTCTCCTCTGCTCCACCATACCGACTCGCGCCGACAGGGGCGAAGGCGACACTCCGCCCCTCCTCCCGCCGCCGTACTCCACCTGACTCTGACTCATCTGCCGGTGGTGCTGCTGCTGCTGGTATTGGCCCAAATTCTGATAATTCTCCGCCGTGATATGCTGAGGGTAGCCTCCGCCGCCCAAGTGAGAGGCGGACGCGGAGCGCTGGTGATCCGCCACGGGAGCGAAATGGGGCGCCGCGCCGTGAGAGCCCAAACGCTCGTGGTGCTGGCCAGGAGGACCCACGCCTGCAAACAAGAAGAAACCAATAATATACGCGATAGCGATACGTTGGTGCTCTCATCTCCATGATACTTTTCTCCGCCGATTGCTGTTATGTTGACTTATAGCTCTACCGTACGTTTTACTTTATGTATTAGCGTGATATGTACACATGATATTATAAACATGTAAGTTTAGGACAACCCGTATCTTTGCTCGCTTATGTGCATGGGTAATCCTAGCAGCGACATGTCAATTTTGTCATTCGTACGTACTCGCGTGTTGCAGCAAAATAAAGTATATACGTGTGTATGTGCTTTGGGTACAGCGGTTAGTCCTGTGGACTAGCTATTTCTTTTGTAACCAGAAGAAGATTCTTTCATTTCTTACAAATCCTGCCGTCTTTACGCATAAGCATTGTACGTACCGTACTGTACAATCTACATATTATCACTTCCTAAAGTGTCCTTCAGCTACCGGAACGTGGCGCCAGAGTCGCCTCAAGAACCTCCCCCCTGGCGCGCTTTCTGAGGCTCCCCCCGTTCCCCGCGTTTCGTTGCGCAGGCAATGCCGTGGTCAGTTGCACCCTATACAGCTCAGGGTCAGCAGTGAGACCGGCCACACCACCCCTGCGTACCTGTTTCCATTGTACCAAACCATCCGAGCCTGGAACGCATTGCCATCTACCTTGGTTGAACATTCCATGCCCGAAGCTGCAGCCAATCCCGATACCTACCCCAGCGCTCCCCTTGCTGCCATCCCCACCCTGGACCCTACACTAATTCCATCCATCAAGAAATTCCGAACCCTCCTAACCGACAACTCTAGGCCATGTGCAAACGTCTTTCATGAATTGGAATCTTGGAATGAGTCCGCTATCCGTAGGGGTGCAGCTCAAATTCCCGCTCTCTCCAAGTTCCATTCCCTGTTATGACCACCTGACCGTTAACCGGCTTCTGTTTCATCGGATCTCCATGATACTTTTCTCCGCCGATTGCTGTTATGTTGACTTATAGCTCTACCGTACGTTTTACTTTATGTATTAGCGTGATATGTACACATGATATTATAAACATGTAAGTTTAGGACAACCCGTATCTTTGCTCGCTTATGTGCATGGGTAATCCTAGCAGCGACATGTCAATTTTGTCATTCGTACGTACTCGCGTGTTGCAGCAAAATAAAGTATATACGTGTGTATGTGCTTTGGGTACAGCGGTTAGTCCTGTGGACTAGCTATTTCTTTTGTAACCAGAAGAAGATTCTTTCATTTCTTACAAATCCTGCCGTCTTTACGCATAAGCATTGTACGTACCGTACTGTACAATCTACATATTATCACTTCCTAAAGTGTCCTTCAGCTACCGGAACGTGGCGCCAGAGTCGCCTCAAGAACCCCTCCCTATTTCAGCTCTACCGCTCTCGCCAAATAGGCGCCCTCTCCTAGGAAAACCGGCTAACTGTCATGATCAAAAGAGGAAATTGTGTGACTGAGGTCGTCCGGTGTGTGTAGTCAAATGGTTAAGGCGCTCGCCTGGAACGCGAGAGGTCCAGGCAGGGTTCGATTCCCTGACACATCTGGCAAATTTTCCTTCTCTCTTTCATGTACCTCTGGCAGCAGGTGCCTGTCCATTGAGCAGATTGTGATGCGGCGCGTGGGGTTGCTGCCTCAGCGCTGCTTGCCTCTGCTGCTGCTGTAGGCCGTGCGTTAGTGGGGTGGCAGGGGGTTGGTGCTGGCGCAGGGAGGCGGGACTCTGCTGCGAGGTCTGGGCGGGCGACGGCTGATGCAGCCAGGAGGCCAGCCCGTTGTACAGGGCCGCCTGCTTGGCCACTTCGAAGCTCACCGTCGCACCGGATTGCGCCATGCGCATTGCAGCCCTGCAAACACATGCACATATGAAAGAAAGAGGAATGCATAGCCTACTTACTTATGTGCACAATACGAATGCCTTATGTAGCTACAATAGAAAAACTGGACGCAGAATATGGTATCTTCGCATGAAATCAACGCAAGGCCTCTCTGGCTTATTTTAGGTTTAGATGAGCTTGTCTACAAGCACAAAATGGTACCTACATTGTAGCATCGAAGTCTACTGTACACAGAAGTACAGGTGCATCCGCATGTCAAAAGTTTGAATAAACTTGTCACGATATGTTTTACAACCACTGTTACAATATTTGAGCAATAAAGGACTCTTACTCTTCCTGTGAAATGCCGACCAAACTTTGACCGTTCACTCTCAGCAGTTGATCGCCAGCCGCCAACCGACCATCCTGCAACATACACACAGAAAGGATAACCCAAATGCGACGACCAAAATCCTCACTCAGCTCTCAGTAGTCAGTCATTAACACATACCGCGACCAGGCGTCATTGTTGGCAACAAATTTTTGCCCGTTTATACAGTATATGAGTGTTGTCGGTTTGTTGTAGGTTTGTTGTCCGTTGTAGGTTAGTTGTCGGTTTGTTGACGAACGGACAACAAACCAACAACATCCAAATAAAACGAACAACAAACCAACCGACAAATAGCTGAATGACTTGTTGCCAACAATGACGCCAGATCGCGGAAAGTGTTAAACCTACGGACACTCGTCCCGTCCGTCAAACACCCACATGACAGACAGGTAATCATCAAAAACACTTTCGCCTGGTATGCAACACCCAGTTAGTACGACAAAGTGACAACTCAATATCGCAAAACGATGATGGTGTATGCCCTTGAAGCAATCAGAGGCGACAGTTGGAGAAGGTAGGTGGAATGCATGCATGCACAGTCAGGGGTAAGGCAGCAAGTTTATACGTACTGTACGTATTGTACGTACGTTACCTTACCATTCAACAAGCACGCAATACAAACAAGAAGAATTTTCAGACTACTTTACCGCGTTGGAAACACTTTTGCCCTTCATCAGAAAACATCTCTTCCTCAACAAACTCAGAAAGAAAGGAGAATTCCCTCCGTTCGCACCTCATTTCATGCATACAATACCCATACATACCGCATGAGTACATACCTCATTTCACCAACAACCAGCCAGCTCACTCACCGCGTTTTTTTTCGAATGGGGAGCCACAAAAGCACAACAACACCTACCCCAACCCCCAGCATCCATCCCCAAGGTCAATTTTGACACTGCGTCAGAACAACATCAACACATGACCCACCATGCCACACACAATCAGCCTCTCTGTCTGCGTGCGTACCTTTTCGCTAGTCATGCAAAGCAGAAGGGAACAGAACGGACTACGTCCATCATCGTCTTTCCCGCATAAGAAAACTAAATTGGGCCCGACCGATGCAAAAAATGACATGCATGCAGCCACTACCTAACCAACCACAAGCGACATCAGACAGACACCCAAGGAAGGTACCGTATTTTTGGGTGTATAACACTGGGGGGGGGGGGGGGGGGATATACATGGGACAAAATTTATGTTTTTGAGAGGTGTGTAGAGGCATGTTTTTGAGGTCAAAAGTACGTGTTTTAGGGCATAATCGCGGTCAAAACAGGGTTATTCTAGTATAAGACATGCTCAGCTAAGCTTATAGGCATGGTAGCATGTTGTAGGAGTAGCTATAGCTAGCTTATGACCAGCTTACATAGGTAGGTTAGGTACCTTCCAGTACATGGGGGGTTATACACCAGGGGGGGATATACATACATAAAACAAAATTTATGTTTTGCCAATGGGGGGTTATACACTGGGGGGGGGGGGGGGGGGGATAAACACAGGGGGGATATACACCCAAAAATACGGTACGTTACACTTTACAGGGCATCATTTCACTTCACTACGAACCCGCAGGCATGAACAAAATAACCTGGGGGTCGAATGATGCAACACGTAGAAGGTTACTCAGTACACGCAGGAAAAAAAGC
Organism: Epsilonema sp. ZAB3_2; assembly: GCA_030247985.1. Taxonomy (NCBI): domain Eukaryota; kingdom Metazoa; phylum Nematoda; class Chromadorea; order Desmodorida; family Epsilonematidae; genus Epsilonema; species Epsilonema sp. ZAB3_2. The sequence goes on from JASAMW010002838.1 coordinate 39,754, forward strand.
TACATACGTATAACCCGGGGGTCGCATGAAACAAGTAGGTTATTCACCAGTTATACAACACGTACAGAGACAAACTAACATAGAAAAGGTACTACATACGTACATACCTTATCCGCAGCACTGCCAGGAACCACCTTCTTGATATAAATGCCAGCTTCTGGTTGGCCCACACCCTGAAACAAAGTCAGATCAATAAAGTGATAGTTATCCATGGAAGGAGATGTCAATTATGATATGGGCCTTTCAGGCTAATGAGTCTAATTTACTGCGGTTGCACTCTTTGTCTCATTCTCAGGTTGCCCACCTCGTCATAATTTTTGCTTCGTCGCTTCTTCAAACTACGGTATTTGCTTCTAAGCATGACACCAAGTGGCATCCTTGCATGCTATTTCGTTAACAATAGCGTTTGGAAAAAAGTTCTTGGTTGTGGTCAACGCTTGACAGACGCCAAGTACAAGCACTGGTAAACTGAACGCTTATGAAAAGAAAGTTGTATGAAACGCTGTCGAAACTGCGAATCAAGCGCCCACATTCTTGTTGAATAATCTACGTTTGTTGCAGGGAGCAACAGTGTACTTTGCCTCATACATACTCCGGTATCACATATGTTTCAAAATCGGAATCGAAAATGGGCACGTTTGCACTCTTGTTTCGCGTGCAGAACAAACAGAGCATTGTTGTTCCAAGCAGTTTTACGGCCCTTTGATGACAGTCATGGGCACACGGACTTTCTCTTGCATCCGGCGGGTGATACATAACATACCAATGTTACATCAAATAAAAGAAGACGTAGGGTACTATGGGGTAAATCCTGCCACCAAAGCTTCAGGGCTCCATATCTCAGCAACCACTGGACAGATTGAGACAAATATTATATCAATAGATTCCTTGAACTGTCCTCTTTCACACTAACTATATTTGGTTCATCATTTGCTGAAGCAGCAAGTTCACAGGAGCTTAGGTGGCCGGGTTTACCCCACGGTACCCTATAAGTTAGCAAAGCCACCACCTTATGATTATCTGGGCCTGGGAGACAGCATCCCTGTCTTCTTTGAGCAACAATTCGCCTCTTCGAGAAAAGCATGAGCAGCTAAACTTGTCCAAACAAGCCAGAAATCGTTATAATCCTCCACTCATAATCGGAAAGAACGCAAGTATAGTTGGTGGTCAAGCAGACTGTTGTGAAATTGGATAGGTCAACTGCTCATTCTTTCGAGTAGAACCCAGGAACAGAGCAAGTAGATCAACCAAGCAGTAGGTACATCGAAGCGTAATCAAATCGATAATAAACAATCTCAAATTCAGCATCAACCGGAACAGTAGGTCGGCCCAACTGAGAACGAAACTGGTATGAATAGTAGTCCGGTACATACGTCAGCAAAGACACAGCAAGGAGAGGAGAGGAGAGAGAGAGAAACAGTTACAGTTCCTGTCGTCCACCTCCTACGTACTGACCTGACATCTCGCTCCTCAAACGATGAACCAAGGATGCCAAAGCCAGCCGTAGTAGTGGACAGTGGACAGCAGCATGGAAATTTATTCGCCGCGGCCGACACAATCACACGCACCGTACGTACATATAGGCAGAAGAGCGGACAGAGAATGGAACTGACCGACAGTGGTGTGTGGGTGATGGCGTCGCGTCGCTTCGTGCCCAGGCACAGGTGTCACCCAGAAAAACAATTCTCTCAGGCCTCCATTAGTATGGAGGAATGCGACGCATGTTCACATATGTAGTACATATACAGCATGAACATACCAACCTCAGTACGTATGCATGTCCAGTCACCCATGCAAGGTGCAGCCTGCCCAGCGGAAAATACGTACACAGAAAGAGTGAAGCGATAGATAGAGTCCGAGAGAATCATTTGCACTACTACTTTTCTTTCTACTATTGCACTCGTTGTTTGAAAGTCAATACCTACTTAGGATTAAGAGGGGACACTGTCGTGTATGTATGGCAATTGAATTACAAGGTGTAAGTACGTATAAACGTTGTTCGTAGTACAATACGTTGTTCTCTTTACCTGAGCCGCCACGATGCTTAGGCCGATGCCGCCGCCGGCTTTGGAGAAACTAATTTGCACCACTTCCGGTTGACCAACAACGCCTCCTTCTGCATCCAACTGACCACCCGTCGAAGCTTCAGCAGTGCTATTCTCAGCGTCCTGCAAACAAACTCAGTAACGTATCACACAGCACATAACGCATCTTACAAAACAGCGATAATAAGGTTCCTACCCTAGTGTACTAAATCTCCTAAATCATCACCCTACCCTGCCCTGAATTAAGACAATAAGAAGGCGGCAAGCGGTCTGTCTCAGTAATCTCTCTTTCGCACACGCACACCGCCTTACAAACAAACCAGCGCATTCATTTCATTCCAAGCTATGAGCTTGCTTGCTTTTTACTTTGATAAATTAGGCAATCTTTGATAAATTGCAGGCTTGGATAAATGGCAATATTGTGCAAGTGCAAGAAGAACCTGCTGGCCTTGCTGTGAACCAGAAGGGGCAGCAGGTGTGCTTTCTCGAATCGCCAGCAGCAGGGGCGTGGCCACTCCGCCGATCTTCGCCATCAACTCCGCCTTTCTCTCCGCAACCGACGTTGGACGCGGAGAAGAAGACGCGCTACTTATCGACGACATAGCTAATATAGTCCCTCCTTCTACCGGCTATCACCTCACAGCAGCTAAACGTTAGTCAGTCGATATGATGCCAAAAAACACCAACACAAGGGCGAGCAATCAATACAGGGTTGAAGTAGTGCCAACGGCTTCAGTGAAGAAGAAAGCGCACTAAGATCGTTTTCTAACGTCGCCGACAAACAACCACAGAAAGATGATCACGAACAACGTGGTGCTGTTCGTAAACTCAGCAGTTAGTCTGTCGCTCGGAGCCACAATTTTCTAAACTGCGTCTCTTCGCCTCCTCGTACGTATTTCCACAGTCGTTGCTCAGTTAGGCGCAGTCAGTATTCTTCTATCTCCTTTTTTCTTGTTGATGATCCCTCTGTGCTGCATGTCGCATCCGAGGAAAAGTGATGAACGACCGTCGTCGTATTGTTTTAAGTCGAAAACGACGACGACGCAACGCACACGCAATGCACGCCCAGACAGAGGTCAACCGCACACAGATCGCGACACACCGTCACTGTATCATCATCGTCGTACGTAGGTACATACTATTGGAGCAATCAAGGAGCTGCATTCAACAGAGTGCTGCCTGCCGCCGGGCCGAACAGAAGAAGGAATTCCAGAGGAGGAATGCACTATTTTTTGCTGCTCCAGAAAATCGTCTTGAATTTCTTCCTCCTCCTTTTCTATAACTTCCTCCATCAGGCAGCAAGGAAAAAACCATTACTCTCTTGATGCCAAACTCGAGCGTACCGCACACCGACTTCTTCTGAACGTTCCCCGTACGTACGCCTCGCAAAACGTCTCTCGGATGCAAGAATTACGGATATTGGGGCGGATCGATAACGCATAAAAGTTAGTTGATGCAATATTGTTTTTGCTGCCAGATAAAGTAAGCGGCCGCGAATAGAGCTCCACTGCTGCTGCACTGCTCATTGCATGACGACTACATATTGCCGCCGCCAATTGCCTGCCAATCTACCCAAACCGCGTCCGTAAATTCACAAGGGGCGACAAAAAGCAAAGTGCATGATCAACGAGAGTGCTGCAGCTTCTCGTATACCCTTCTTAGTTGGCTTCCATTTTCAAGCGCAAAGCAGCCTGTTTTCTATTATGAAGAGACGCCACCATACAGCAAGCGTAACTGGCTAGCAGCAGCAGGCATGGTCAGTTATAGTACTTACTACTTGCTAACATAGAATAGGGGCAGTGCAGTCCACAAACTCATGAAAGCGAACAACAAAGTTGTGTTGCTTGCTGGCTTCATCTTTGTAGCTCCAACGCTTTCGAAACATTATCGGTCGCCGGTCGCAGCAACTATAAGCCAAAGCTGCATGTGCAGTGCATGGAAAGGCAAACGACTGGCTATTACTTGTACGTAGGCAGGGCGAAATAAATTATTTGTTTCAGCAGGCGCCACATGATAATCCAGTTCTAGTAGTCTCCGCCGCCATAACAGAAGCAGCTACATACTCTAGCGTACTTCCAGCATCAGCAGCTGAATCTTATCGGCACCACCCCACACCTCCTCCTGCCGGGCTAGCTCGCCTTTTCTGCTCGCCACCAAATAAGCGCGCACATGTACAGTATGTAGTACTTCACTCCTTCTTCTCTATTCAATAACGAGTTCACGAGAAAAAAGACCGGGCCGGCGGACCAGCTTTTTTCATGCCCCACAGGAGACTCTGAAGAAGCGCCCACCCAACACGCGCAGGCAGCTAAGCGTACAGCTTTTTCTGCACTCCATGGAAATCAAGCACTCCAATATTGCTGCCTATTGGCTATTGCTGCCCTTCAGTATTATGCCTGCTGGCTCCCTCAGCAAGCATAAAGAAGCAGAAAAGCGGAAGCGAGGCGACGAAGAGAAAAGGAAGATGGGAGGGAGAGAAAACCACGAGCTCCTCATTCTTATAAATACCACCATAGCAAGGAACGGATGTATGGGAAAGTAATTTACTACTACTAGTACGTAAGCAGGGCAGACACAATCAGACTACTCAACGCCGACGCAGACTCAAATAGCCGCAGCAGCTAACGGAAAAGCTCCTTTTCAAGTTGCCCGCTGCTCGAAACTTTCAATGCAACATCAAAATATAAGGACGAGAAAGGAGACAAGCAGCGACCTTTTTCTTTTGGTCTCACGAAATCTCTCCGAAACGGAATTCTCTCTAATGAGTAATGTCTCCGAAAAAAGCGAAATGTCTCCGAACATTTTCTCTCTGGGAATTGTGTCCGAATCATACAGGAATTTTCTCCGAAACTGTTGCGAATTGTCTCCGAACAGGCTGGGAATTTTCACCGAAAAACACGTAGCGAAAACTCTCCGAAAAAACAATTTTGAGAAGGGAATTTTCTCCGAAAAAACAATTTGGAGAAGGGAATTTTCTCCGAACAAAATATTTTGCTTTGGGAACTCTCTCCGAAAAAACATTCACTTGGCTGATGCGAATTTTCTCCTAAATCCTTTTATTGGATCGCGTTGTCCAGTGCAGCGTCACCAATCGCAGGTGCAGTGGTGAAGAGATGTTGAGCGACATGAAGAATGGCCCAGGGTGGCAGCACTGTCAGGGCCACCACGCGACGGAAGAAGCGCCTCATCTCCCCCTGGACGTCATCGTAAGCTGGAGAAGTGGCGAAGAGCTGGATTGATGTGCGTGGCTTCCTTGCACAGCTTACACTCGTAATTCTCTACCATTGAAATTCGTACTCTCTGCCCTGGTTACCCTGGCTATGATAGTGGTACCGTACAGTACAGTTCCCTCCATGAATGGTGGAATACAGTTGGCAGAGAATGGACTGAAGTTTGCAATTTTTTCGAACTTCCACGCAATGCACCAAGTCCCACGTCTCCCATGAAAAACAAATTTCAATTTGGTCAGGTCACCAATGACCAGGGCAGGGCTGGGGCAGTGACCACAGTAAAAAACCGGATATGCTCCGGGCGCACTTGACTACTGTATAGACTGTTGCAGGGTACTGACCTACTTTTGTTGCACGCTTCAAGCATGCTGTTTGCGTTTTATGCTGCGCGCTTTTGCCTGTGCGTACTTTTCTGTACTATCCGTTATTGTTTCGGAGAGAATTCGCAACTGTTTCGGAGAAATTTCGCAGCCTGTTCGGAGACAATTCGCAACAGTTTCGGAGAAAATTCCCAGATGATTCGGACACAATTCCAAGAGAGAAAATGTTCGGAGACATTTCCCAAAGCAAAATATTTTTTTCGGAGAAAATTCCTTTCTGAAAATTGTTTTTTCGGAGAAAATTCTTTTCTGGAAATTGTTTTTTCGGAGAGTTTTCGCAATGTGTTTTTCGGAGAAAATTCGCTACTTTTCGGAGGAAATGCGTTTTTCGGAGAGATTTCATGGAATCTTTCTTTTTACAGCGCACACGACGCGGCTTCACTCCGACTATGTATGTACCTACACATGTAGTAGTCAATGCAGACGAACTCAACTGATAATAATGGGATCAAAACCAATCAATTATGATTACCATTCGTACGAGTTTGGCGCCGGCACCAGCAGAAGCGGAAAGACATTGCATCAACGTACCAGTCCGCACATCGCCCACCCTTCTCCTTCCACTTTTCTTATAACTAACATCATCAGCAGCTCAAACGTGCCAAGTATTGCCTTGTTTATAGTTTCAATTGCAGGATACAGCCACGAGTGAAGAGACACAGTCGTCGATCCAAGAAAAAACAACGGCGCATGCATATATCAATCAGATGAAATCGGCTGGAGCTGAACTGTTTCACTTTGCTGCGAGTAGGGCGACGTTTGACACAGACATGTACACGTATCCCCGAAACACCCACCGACATTCGATGTCGTGTGCCATACAGATCTCTCCGCTCAAATGCACGCCATACAAGAAAAACGAAGGCAGACGGGTGGTTCAGTATATTATCAATCGACGACACGAGTAGATTTGCACCAGCCAGAGCCGATATTCATCGAACCAGCGGGACAGAAGCGAACAGAAATATTACGTTTTACTTACGCAGACGACGAGGGATATAAGAGAAGGTCCACGAAAGAGCGGGGCAAAGGCTGAAACCGGCTGATCTCCGATTTCAACGAAACCTAGCTCATTCGAAAGCGCGTCAAAAGTTATGTAAAACGCGACAATTCCGACCCTTCTGCGCTTAACCGTTAGCGAGATATGGCCGCTCAAAGATTCGCCAACTTGAGTGACACTTTTGTCCAACTCAATTTTGGACCTTTCGCGCATAAACGGCCATATCTCGGCAACCAATAGGGGTATTCGCATGCGCTTTTTTTGTTCAACTCCCCATTCTTCGCGGAATTATGTACTTTTCGAACGAAATTTTTAACCCCTACCGTAATCGAGATATTGAGACAAACGTGGTGTCAGTTTTTTGAAAATTGGCAACTTTAGGGCCTAACTTTGACTGAAGATTGCCAAGCTCGGCAACGGTGTACAGAGACGGCACCTAGCCCATTGAATAGCTCAACTCTTGCTCTTTCGAATGGTATATGCCATGTCCATTCCGCTGAAGAAAAGTTTTGAATTACTGTTACATTACTGTTTTTGAATTACAGGCTGTTTTTTGCCGAATGTGCGATTTGAAGGTTTAAGACGGCATTTAAGCGTATTAACGATGCGATTTTTGAAATCTACATCAAATTCTACACCAGGTAGGTTCTTTGGTTTTTTCAAGTTTCCACCAAAAATTTATTACAACAACAAATAGACATTGAAAGGTGGGCAGTTTTGGCGAACTTTTGAGTTCCTTCTGAGTTCAGGGTACCTGTCATTTTGGTGAACTTTTGCAGTACTGAGTGCAACACTTTGTCTATTTTGGCCTATTTCGCTTTCAGATAGGCCAAAATCAAAGAACCTACCTTGTGTAGAATTTGATGTAGATTTCAAAAATCACATCTTTAAAACGCTTAAATGCCGTCTTAAACCTTCAAATCGCACATTCGGCAAAAACAGCCTGTAATTCAAAATTTTTCTTCAGCGGAATGGACATGGCATATACCATTCGAAAGAGCAAGAGTTGAGCTATTTAACGAGCTAGGTGCCGTCTCTGTACACTGTTGCCGAGCTTGGCAATCTTCGGTCAAAGTTGGGCCCTCACGCTGCCAATTTTCAAAAAATCGACACCACGTTTGTCTCAATATCTCGATTACAGTAGGGGTTAAAAATTTTCTTCGAAACGTATATAATTTTGCGAAGAATGGGGAATTGAACAAAAAAACCGCACGCGAATATCCCTAGTGGTTACCGAGATATGGCCGTTTATGCGAGAAAGGCCTGAAAATTCAGTGGTAAGAAAGTGTCACTAAAGTTGGCCAAACTTGAGCGGCCGTAACTCGCTAACGGTTAAGCGCATAAGGGTCGGAATTGTCGCATCTTACATAACTTTTTACGCGCTTTCAAATGAGCTAGGTTTCGTCGAAATCGGAGATCAGCCGGTTTCAGGTCCCCATACTGGGCTGCCCCGCTTTTTCGTGGACCTTTTCATAAATTGATCCCAATTCCCCTCTGCCGTATACATATGTAGTTTGTTGTGTTTGTAGGGTGGTCGCCTTTGTCACAGGAAGAGAACCCTTCTCATAACTACCGATAAGGAGCAACGACGAAGACCACTGCACTGCGCATCCCACACAACCTTCTCCGCCTTACACAGTACGTACGATAAACATATACGGAGCAATACAGAACCCTAAAATACTCTACTTCAAAATTTCTCAATTCATTCACGAAGATAAAATTTATCCACTCATCACACTTGAACGACGAGGAAACACATAAAAATCTTCTCCAAAAAAAATAGTACAGTACCTAAACTCTCATCCGAATAAGAGGGCAGATGTCTTTGATCCAGACCAACGCATACAGCACACCCCATCATGCCGTACATACAACCGTAAAACTGCGTACCTTTGGACAAAGCAACGAGAATACCACGCCATTCTCCAGGATAACTGTGGATTTAGCAGCCGAACGCAAAGCTTTCACAAATCCATTCCGTCTGCAGCTTCGATTCCTCTGCCCTCCCTCCGCTTTCTTCAAGTCCAATTTCATTTCTCACACTCTCACGAAAGCCACACAAAAAAGGCCGAATGACGACAAGGAAAATGTGTATGTATCCACCTCCTAACCATCAGTCAGCCAAGGTCCATTATGCTGTCACCGTCAGGCCGTTGTCAAAGTAACACCCGAAGAGCAAAGAGAGATACATACATACATACAAGTCAACCTTCGCATATCCATCCATCCCAGCAGATTCGCACAAAGTGAAAAGAAAAAGGCAGCCGTGCAGCTAAAGCCAAAGTCCAAAGTTCAACTTCGGTTTCGGTCCACGGGTAATCATTACACAGCCGAAGCGAAAGCGATGCACGTAACGTACATAGCACTATTATAGAATAGTAGTACACTCGTCCTCAGCTCCTATGCTTCAACACGCAAGACCGACGAGCTCGGTAAGCTACGTACGTACGTACGTGTATGTACATAGAGCCAGCCAGCAAGCCGTGTACACAGTAGTAAGAGGAGAAGAGTAAAACGGGCGAGAAAAGTGGAAGCGCTCGGCTAAACCTGTCAATTGCTACCCACGACCGTCACAAAAACCCCGGACAAACAACCCCACCCACCCAACGCCAGTAGCAAAGTCAGTCGCTGAAAAGTTTCAGTCAGTCACTCAACCTGAATCTGGGCTCCGCCCCCACTTAACTACATCTTACATATGTACATACATACATACCTTCCGACCAGCTACCTACTTACCGCAGGTACCTCAGTGACCGAGCATTCGAGAACGTGGGGTGGTCGCTACTCGCTTCGCTTTCACTCTGCAGAGACTGAATTTTCCCCACAACGCTACGGACGTACATACGTTGTACTTGCACACTGACTTTCATTAAAGGCAAGGGGTCCCCTACACCGACTTTCGAATTTAAAGTTCAAACCAATTTTATCATAAACTACATTTTTAACCGAGTCTTTTGCAAAAAACCGCTTTTCAAAATTCCTATCCATTCATGAGTTATTCGAAGATAAAAATCGATAAATTTCAGTATTGAAGCGGTCCTCGGGAACCACTACGGTAGTTAACTACGTAGTTAATTACCGTGGTTCCCAAATCCGTCTTCAGTACTGAACTTGACTGAACTTTGCACACCGACAACTCGTGAACGGATAGGAATTTTGAAAAGCGGTTTTTTGCAAAATACTCGGTTAAAAATGTAGTTTATGATAAAATTGGTTTGAACTTTAAATTCGAAAGTCGGTGTAGGGGACCCCTTGCCTTTAAGACCGTGTCCCTAACTCGCTTAAAGCCAGCATCGCCGGGCCGCAACCACACAAGCACTTCATACAACATCCCTGTCCTTCACACACACACACACACACACTGCTAGCTGCCCTTCATCACTGAGAAGTTACAACACTTACAAGCATCCACCTGCCACTCATTATCCTTCATTTCATACGTACTTCGATTCGCATAGGCAGAAGACATCAGGCGCTATGTACCGCAGGCTTCCTAGTGGTCGTCATGCCTATCCGTCATTGAGAGAATACGGAGATTACCAAACATAATTATGTGGAAGGCTTGGAGAGGAGTTAGCACAAAAATTACACGGATTTCATGCCCAAACATGCCATGCGAAAAAGCCTGTCCAGATCAGAATTCGAAAATACCCGATGTACCAATATATACACGAGTTGAGTGATGATTTGAGCGTCCTGAGCGTGATCGCCCCTTTTCTTTTCAGATTGCTGCCAACCCTTTCAGTCACATAGCGAGTCGAAACATCAAAGTCACGAGTTCACACCCAGGGAGGACGTTGCGTCTTGAGCTGAGAAAAAGCCGTGCGATCACGCAACGCTCCATAAGATAATATAACTCAACTCGCGGATACTCCAAAACCGAATCGTCCAAGTCATACCACGGATAGGCCGACTGGTGCGTTGTTGTGCTGCTGCTGCTGTATCAGGTGCACTGACCAGTAGCCGGAGGAGCTGGGCTGCGGGATGATGCGGCAGATGCCTTTCGTCTGCAGGGCGTCCAGTACTTCCTGCAGGCCGAGCGGAAGAGCCTTGACGCTGTCCGGCGAGTAGCCGTCCTCCGGCAGCAGAAAAGGCAGCGCCAACTCCGTATCCTCCTCCACCTAATACATGAGAAATGCATGGAGCATACCGCAAATCAATGCATGCATAGTACATTATTGCATGATAATGCGGGGGTAATTCGGGCCACAGCCGGCAATCAATTTTGAATCGGGAAGAGAGAAAACAGTTGGTGATCCAAAGAAGTCTTGCGCGCTCTGCTTTCTGGAGGCTGCACATTTGCTGGGTTTGTTCCAGGCATGGCTGGCCCGAATTGCCCCGTGCCACTCACTATCATACATACACGTACCACACCTGACCTGACCTATTCGCACAATACTGCCTGCCTCTGCCTGCACGTTGTACGTTTGTTCTACGCGCATGTGTATGCTGTGCGTACTTACACAAACGAAAACACAGCTACAATGCATATACTGGAATATATATGTACATACCTGCACACTGCGTCCTTCCGTTCTCAGACTCTCGTCCGCTTGATTCTCCGCCAACTGAAAAAAACACACACGAACACCTATAGTATGTCTCCGACTAAACTAACCAATAATCGAGCACGGAAAGCACATAAGGTACAGTGGGGTAAACCCGACCTTGGGGGTAGCAAACCCGACCAGCTATGCTCCTTTGAACTGGCTGTTTCAGCACATGATGAGCCAAATAGCTCAACTGAAAAAGGAGAGTTCAAGCAATCGATTGATAAAATATTTGTCTCAATCGGTCCATTGGATGCTGAGATATGCAGCTCTGACACTTTAGGTGGCCGGCTTCCCAAGGCCGGATTTACCCCATAGTACCCTACCACCTATATACATATCCAATTTCCCTCGTGTGTATAAACAGTACAGTAGTACGTACTTTAGCGACATTCTCAATGAGTTCCGGGTGTACTGGGGCCTCTCCCGGCTCCGTGCGGTATCTCTCCAGGAGACTGCGCACCTGGAGACTGTTCAGCTTGTAGCAGGTGGCGCCCAGTTGCGCCAGCTCGTCGCTCGTCTTCCGCGTCTCCAGCAACTTCACTGCCTTCAACACACACACAGCACAGGGAAACCTATACGTACGTAAGTCAACATTACGCGGGCGTCCACCTAGGTACGTACCAACAACACTTGCAACAAGTACACAGAGTACAGCGGGGTATGCTACCTGACGACAAAAACAATGAAAGTCGGCTGCCAATTTGCCTCTCATCCACCTACCGAATCTAAAAGCTTGATGGCGAAAAGTTACGCAACCGCATGCCACAACGACATACGGCAGCGCTGTAAAAACTGTCCAAGAATAACCCCATTCTACCATACCCTACTACTGCCACCTTCAATTTCAATCAGCCATTCCTCTGTTCAGCTCAACAGTGCAATCCTATCCAAATGATACGGCAGCCCAGTAAAAATTGCCCCCTCCCCCACATAGAATAACCCCATTCTACCGTACCCTACCCTACTACCAACTTCAAATTCAATCAGCCATTCCGGCACTGCTCAGCTCACCTGTGCGATGCGATCCAGATGGCACTCGGCGGCCAGCTCCAGTCCCTGTTTGAAGGCCCAGCTCTGCACGTGGGCCAGGCGGCGGCCGAAGCGCGTGCCCCAGGCGCGACAGCAGTAGGCAGCGCCCTCGCGGGACACCAGCCAGTTGAACAGGTACATGTTCACGTAGTGAAAGAGCTGACTGAACAGCTGGATGCTCAGCGCCGCGTTCACGCGCGAGTGCCGCAACAGGTTCATCGCGCCCGACAGCATGCGCAGGCAGGGAGCTGAATGAATATTACACACAAGAACCGTTTGTGTTGAAACGAAGGAGCCGACGAGTACGGTCGGACTGTACTCGCGTCTGCTAACTGCTAACAAGTTTAACCGTGGAGTACTTTTACTCGTACCAAGCATCTTCTCATCTGAACGGTACAGCGATCAACTCGCGCCTTCTCGCAATTTGTTCGGTACGAGAAAGCAACAGCTCGTATGCACGCGCGTGTGTATGTAACGAGAAGATGCTTGGTGCGAGTAAAAGTACTCACGCGATCAGACTGCTTAGCAGGTGGCAGTTCTAGTCGGACCGTACTCACTGGCTCATATGTTTCAACACGAAAGATCAATATGATCGGTGCGAACGAGTAAGTTGTCCTGTCTGCTGTCGTCTAGTAGTAGCAAGCAGTCATCAGACACGCAGCAATCTACTCGCACCGAGCTCGTCGTCGATGTTGCGTGTTGAATGAAGCAAATAGGAGCCGAAACTATTGGTGGGGTAAACCCGGCCACCCACATAGAAGAATAGCTTATCCCACGGTACCCTACCTGCCGCATTCGCGTCATCCGCGTTCGCCTCGAGCATGGCGGGCATGGCCTGGTTGAGTTCCTGCTTGAGACAGGCGGTGAGATGGGCGAATGCTTTCTCCACGGCGTCCGCCAGGGATTCCTGCGGTTCGGGGCGCGTCGCCGGTCCCACGTCCCTGTCCAACTTCGCCAGGTTCAACAGCTCCGAGATGTTCGCCATCCAGAACGCCAGCGCCTCCGCGTCGTGACAGTGATCCTACAACATAACAGAGGCATCGCCTGGTTGTATCGGATGATACTACTATTAGTACTATTCGCCCTACTCGATAAGAGGACGAGTTTTCGCTTTTGCGTAGTTCTCAAAAGGGTGAGTCCACCTGAAACCTACAAGGCTGTTGTCCATGACCATCTCCGATTTTTTTCAAATTTTGCACATTAGTAGTACCAAGTGGAACTAGCATACCTGCCAAATTTCAGCGCCCAGCTCCTTGTGGTTCCAGTGATATGACCCTCCAAAGTTGGGGTTTGGAGCCACTTCGAGCGTAAACCAGCAATGTTCAAACTTGAATATCTCACCAACTAGCCAGTGGAAAGGTGGCTTATGGGATATCATTTGAAAGCTCTTGATGAGATCTTTCAGATGGGCTCAAAAAATTTCCCCTAACAATAACCCTTTAGGAGCTACAGGTGTTTCAATACTTAATCCTTGATTTTCTAAAAAGTATCATCTCCGATTTTGATTTGAGGTGATTTTTGGAAAGAACACACCTGATTTACCCTATATGCAAGTTTTTGTGCTGTGTATCGGCCTATTAAGGTGAAAAATTGCGAAAATGTGAAATTTTCTACCTCGCCGCGAACCATAGAAATCTGTAAATGTTGGTAAAACTGGCCCTTGGTGAACTCACAATCCAGTTCTCAGGTGACTTTTTGATGGAATACGATTTTTTGCTATGTCTATCCGTTTTTGCATTGTGTATTTCCCAAATGAGCTGAAAAAAGTGGAAAACTGAGATATAAACCTGATGCAGTATTCAATATTGGTTGTACAGTAAAGGGTTATAGTGATGCTTTCAAGTTTTTTAAGGGCATTTGTGAAACAATCAGCCCAAAAATTGGGTAAACAATGCTAAAAAGTCGTTCCCCATTAAAAAATTATCTGAGAACAGGATTATCAGTTCACCAAGGGCCAGTTTTGCCAACATTAAAAGATTTCTATGGTTCGTGGCGAGGTAGAAAATTTCACATTTTCGCAATTTTTCACGCTAATAGGCCGATACACAGCACAAAAACTTGCATATAGGGTAAATCAGGTGCGTTCTTTCCAAAAATCACCTCAAAATCAAAATCGGAGATGATACTTTTTAGAAAATCAAGGATTAAGTATTGAAACACCTGTAGCTCCTAAAGGGTTATTGTTAGGGGAAATTTTTTGAGCCCATCTGAAAGATTTCATCAAGAGCTTTCAAATGATATCCCATAAGCCACCATTCCACTGGCTAGTTGGTGAGATATTCAAGTTTGAACATTGCTGGTTTACGCTCGAAGTGGTTCCAAACCACAACTTTGGAGGGTCATATCACTGGAACCACAAGGAGCTGGGCGCTGAAATTTGGCAGGTATGCTAGTTCCACTTGGTACTACTAATGTGCAAAACTTGAAAAAAATCGGAGGTAGTCATGGACAATTTGTCTAAAAAATTTGTAGGTTTCAGGTGGAGTCACCCAAAAGCGAGTTACATCAAATGCACAAAAAAGAGGAAGGTAATAAATACTGCACGCGCTATTCTGCGGGAAAGTTGAGAAAGCGCGTAACTCTCTTTATCAAGTAAGGCGAATAGTCCGTCCAGCGAGAGTTGTCTTTGAGCCATTGCCCGTGTAGCGAAAAGTAAAAGCTCTTTCACGGATTCTTCTCCGTGCCTCATTCCGCAGGAATACATACAGGTTGTAAACTACGCAGTACTGGCACTGGTTCAGAGATAACTCTTCGCTGAACGGACCATAGTTGTAAGCATGTATGTATGTATGTATGATGACGTAGGGTACGTTGGGGCAAACCCTGACACGGGGTAAACCCGGACACCTAAGCTTTTCTGATCTTCAGCAACCTTTTCTGAACAACGTTTCAGCAAATGACGAACATAGTAGCTCATTTTGAAAGAGGAGAGTTCAAGGAATCGATTGGTAAAATACTTGTCTCAATCGGTCGTATGGTTGCTGGGATATACTAGGTGTCCGGCCGTACCCCCGTGTCCGGGTTTACCCCGCAGTACCCTACATACACTGCGCCATGCGTGCGTGCTGTGCAGCATACCTGAACAGTGACGTGAAGAGTGCTGGTGACCTTTGTGAGGAAGTCGTTGAGTTTCTGTTGGCGTTCGTTCAGTAGGAGGGAAGTGCGATAGTGAGGAGAGACGCGGTAGCGGCAGCACATGTACAGCACGTAGACCGGAGCCAACTTGAAGCTCAGGGCGGAAGGGTGGATGTCGCGTATCACCGCCGATATTAGCGCATCCTCGGCTAAAATTGGTCATCATCGCCCATTCACTTTATACATATTTCTCAACAAGTCATGGATAAAGAATGGACTGCATGCAAATGCCAGATATGCCAGAAACACTATTCTGTACCAAACGAAACATACTACAGTACATTTTTACCAGTCAATGCGCATATTTTACCGCTATCCAAGAGCTCGATAATCGCGGGAATTGAATCGCGACCAGCCAGTATGGACATGGAAGCACCCATCGGAAGAGAACCACTGCCGTGGTGAGCAGTCACACTAAACAACTCAATTAACTACCCTCACACATACGCCTACACCTTTTTTGTGGATCAAACGTACGCGCCGCATTCATACAGAGTGTCCCAAAGTAAACTCCGGAGGTTTCCGCGCTCATAACTCTCGAGTTAAAGCACAGATTTTAATGCGGTCTTTGGTATATTGTAGCCAATGCTTCAACTTAGATACATGCAGAATTTCATCTGCGTATCTTCTTTTTCGTTATGGTTTTATTGGCCTTCAAAGTTTTGGTCCCGTTTTTGTAGTTTTTTCCTCAGTACTGTAGAATTGCGGTTTTAAGATAACTCAAATTTGTACTTACGCTTCCAGACATGAACTGACGTCCACACGTAAGTTCTCTTGCCATGTGAATTGCTATGAACCACTTAGAGCAAAATTGGCAGGGGTTGATAGTAACTATGCCAGAAAACGTGCCGAAATTTGTTTATTTGGGTGAAAAGTCTATAGAAATTGGGGGCTTAGCTGTTTTGAACCAGTTCTAATTGAAGTAGAATCATGAAATTTTGCCTGCCCCTAATGAAGCCTTTGCTACATAATGCAAAAAACCGCATTGAAATCTGAGCTTTAGCTCGAGAGTTATTACCGCGGAAAGCCCCGGAGTTTATTATGGGACACCTTGTACTGTACCTACCATGGAGAGATAGCACAATCTATTCTATCCAAGAAAACAAGCGGTAGCCTAAACTATCAGCCAGCAAAACAAAGTTACTACTGCTTAGAAGAAAGCAGATTGAAAGTGCCAGTCAATGTGTGCGTATGAGACAGTGCAGTGGAGCAGAGAAACGAAGGCAAGCCAGCAAACTAAACTGCATGCGAAGATACAATGCGGCTTACACTTTCTTCGGGTCAGGCGGTGCGTGATGGTGAAACATGGTCTGAATGGAACCATCCAATCCGAACGTAGTTTCTTCCACCGTCCCAGCTTCCTTAGCGTCTTCATTTTCAGCGCTTCTGCAGGAGAAAAATTATCTACCACCACCACCACCGCCATACACACAGACAAAACATGCCGAGCATTACGAGTTACGTAGCTGTACATGTAACCTACTGTACGTACCGTCACCTCAGCAACATCCACACTTCACCATCACCACCAATCAATATTAGTCAGGAAAGTAAGAAAGATAGAGACGTAAAAACTATAGCAGAAATAGCTGGTGAACTCATTCAAGTTCATGCACGCTAACTCTACTCGCATGCCGTTCACATTCTCTCAGTCGTCGGTTTTGCTCCCACCGGTAAATAAATACGGTAAACACAGAGGTCTACAAACTCATCCTGGTCGAGCAAACCCGACGACTCCTGGTTTCCCTGTTTATGCGTAGTAAGTAATCTAACAATCACTGAAAAGCCGGACTTACTGTAGCGGCATGGACTGACTGCGTGGCAGAGGGGTAGGCGGCTCCGCGGCGAGTTCGCCTCCTCCCTCGAGAAATCGGAATACGTGGGAGCGGCCGATTCGAACTATGAATCCGTGCTTCAGAATCGTCGTCTCCCCGATCGGCTGTCCATTCACCTGTATCTCCGCCGTGGGTGTACAAGGCGTAACGGTGACCACGCCTTCCATGTACGTCAGCACGCAGTGACGCGGATGCACGTAGGGACCGAACAGCTGAAACGAGGCATGGTTCACATAGGCGGCGTACGCTCAGCGATGCGTCCGGCGTAACGACCGACAGGATCGTGGCTGCCTACGACAGCATACGCCTATAGTCTGTCTACTAAGAGTTCGCTACGGAAGTCAAGTCGTGTTGCGTAAAATAGATTCGCAAATGCGGATTTCTGTCCGGGCTTCGTGTACTCCTATTTTGCAGAAGTACATGCAAACTGCGCAGGACGACTTAGAGTCCCATAGCGAACTAACAGCTATCGACACGCGTACGCAGCAAAATATATCTTCATTGTCAGAAAACCATAGGCATTTACGTACAAGAAAAAACGATCAGAGCAGATACAATAGGAGCCGCCCTGTGAATTAGCTATTAGCGTAGTTTACCGGAAGTCCTTGTGCGGCTTGTGTCAGGGCGCGATCGCTGCCCACTTCTGTGACGTTGGGCTGAATCGGAATCAGACGCGCCTCTCCGCCTTGAATCAGCGAACCATCTGCAAAAAACACCCAAGTAAAAGCGTCCTTGCACAAACGCATCATGCAGTACAGCTATTCATGAGTTGCACTAAGCGCTGGTACTGGGTCGGCGAGGTGACCCCTCTGATTTAACCTTCACTTTCAGTGCTATATTTGATCGGCGTGGTTACCTCGCGATCCAGGACTAGCGCTTAGCTCCAGATTGAGAGTTCGGGATGGAACCCTTGTCGTCCTGCGCCATCTGCCTGTACTTCTCCTGAATAGGAGTACACGAAGCACGGACAGAAATCCGCATTTGTGATTCTATTTTACGCAACACGACTTGAGTTCCATAACGAACTCTCTCAGTGGCCAGACTATAGTATGTGCGATACCACACGATAGCTACGTACCAGCGTTGAGTTCCAGGAAAGACGGCAGAGCGCCAGCCGAGTCTGACAATCCTGAGGAAGTGGAAGGCCGCGCCTTCTTGCGCTTGTATCGCGGCAAATCCGGAGGCCTCAGTTTCACGTGAAGATCACGCAACCTGTCACACACACACGCGCTAATGTGAATCACGTGCTTTCTACTGTGACGTGCCGCGTTCCGTATGGCGATAGCCGGGCCCCGAAAAAGGGGGGGAGAAATAGGACCGAACGGGAATCGAACCCGCTACCCTCGAATTTTCAGCGGCGGACTTGGCACCCCACCAGGTAACGGTCCGGGGACAGATGGCTAAACTCGCCATACATACCTAGAGCTAGTTTACGTACACTTCTGGCCTTACAGTACACAGGAAGCAAATAACGGATAGAAAAGCAAGCAGCTTACCTCTCTCCTCCGGCGTCATTTGAGACAGCGTGAGCAGCGGACACTCGTCGTCATCCAGAATGCGCTGACGCAAGGGTGACACGTGACCTCTCGGTGTTGGCGTTCTCCGATTGGTCCATCAGAGGAAGCACAGCCTGAGAGGCAAGACATATGTACGACACCATCTTTAAGGTACAGTATGTAGAATGCTTATATGCGCAGAGAAGCATGCGACGTAACGCAGGCGTGTGGTACGAGAGAGGATTGTAGTAGAATGTTAGTATGTGTACTATACATAAGCAGAGTACTGTGGGGTAAACCCGGCCATGGGAAAATCTGAACAGGGCGGTATATCTCAGCAAGTAATGCAGACCGAATGAGGCAAATATTTTATCAATATATTAATTCAACTCTTTTCTTTCAAATGAGCTATTTGGTTCATCATTTCATAAAACAGCATGTTCACAGGAGCATAGGTGGCCGGTTTTACCCCACTGTATCCTACATACGTACCTCAACAAGGCAATAATCAGCTGGATCGCGTTTATCCAGCCCGTATTTCTCCAGCGTTTCCTTGACAATCTTGGAGGCGCGATCCCTGTTCGACACCAGCAGTGTGACATAAGCCTTCTCCGCACTCAGCTCCGTGCCGTACACTTTCAAACTGCCGCCTATAACCAAACGCAGACGCGAGTACAGTCCGACCGTACTCGTCGGCTCTCTTTGTTTCTCAACCCAAAATACCGAGTTGCTCGGTGCGAGTAAAAATTGGCCTGTCTGTTGTCGTCTAATATTTCTCCTAATCTTCATACATTATACTTCTGCCTACAACTACTGTACCTTCACAAAATACCGGTCTGCTCGGTGCGAGTAAAATTGGCCTGTCTGTTGTCGTCTAATATTTCTCAATATCTTATACCTGACATTACTTCTGCCTACAACTACTGTACCTTCACAAAATACCGATTTGCTCGGTGCCAGTAAAAATTGGCCTGTTTGTTGTCGTCTAATATTTCTCCTAATCTTCATACACGATCATTCCGCCTACAACTACTGTACCTTCTCCCATCTCCATGAGTTTCTGCTGCAGTTTGCGCTCCCTTCGTTTCTTCATCACGATCTCCGGGTTGGAGATGGTTCGGGTGAAGGCGTTGGGCGCCACCTCCGAGTACAGGCGAACCGCCACGTCCTCCGCCTCTCGCGCTCGCGACCCCGCCCCTCCAGCACCCGCGCCGCCGCTGAATTCTCCTGACTGCGCGCCGACTTCAGATTTTTAAGATTATGCGTAGCGGCGGCAGCGGCGGAGTGTTTTTGTTGCTTCTTCATCTCCTTCTTCTCGCGTCGCTACACCTTACGCTTCATCGTCTGCTGACTCTGGATCTCTGACACCTGTAGCAAAAGCGAAAGGACGTGTAGAAGCGGACAATGAACCACAGGGGTACTCACCGGGTAAGCTATAGTCAGTCAGGCCAGTAAGAGTTCGCTATGGCATTCAAAGCGCGTTGCGTAAAATAGATACACAAATGCGGATTTTTGCCCGTGCTTCGTGTATTCCTATTTAGCAGAAGTACATGCAAACTGCGCAGGACCACTTGAGTCCAATAGCCAACTCTCGCTGGCCAGACTATAAACACATATGTAGGGTAATGAGGGGGGGAACCCGGTTCTGGGAAAATCCGACCACCTAAATTCAGGGCTGCCTATCTATCTCAGCAACCAATGAACCATTTGAGACACCAATTGTATCACTCGATTCGACTCCTTGATAAACTCTCCTCTTTCAAATGAGCTATTTGGTTGATCGTTTGCTGAAACAGCAAGTTGAAAGGCGCTTAGGTGGCGGGATTTTTCCCCACAGTACCCTGTATTTGGTCAAATCTGTACTTGAACATGCACACACTTACATTTGGCGGCTCGGTACTGCTCTCCCTCTCTCTTCAGCAGGAATCTGCCCTCCCGATCGTCCTTGTGCCAGTTCAACTGGACGAGCATCGGCTTTTCGTCCATGCTCAGCCGCCTCTCCTCCCCGTTCTCGTGCAGCTCCCAGAGGGAGTACTGAGGCGTGGAGAGCATGCGCATGTCCGGATGAAACTTCTCCACGAGCGCGTCGATCACCGCGCGCGCCGTCGCCGTAGAAGACACGCGAATGCATTTGGTCGCCACGCGCTGACCCGAGTCTTGGAAGTAGAAGCGCATCACGCCGTGAAATTCCAGCTCCTAGAAGCAAAAATAAAAGCTTATTTATGGTTGGTTCACGTATCGAAAGCCCGGCGCATCCATGGCATTTGCGAGTGTCGAGCCATGGACACGCCGAGCGTACGCCCGGCGCATGTCTCCGTTGTGAATGGGCCATAACTGGGAATATATACAATATAAGCTAACAATAAGATAGTGACGGACGGTACACGTATGATGATGTTGTAGGCCCGAAAAGCGAGCAACTACACCGCAAAAACGCATGAACTTTTTATAACCCGTCAATAACCTGTCGCCAATCTGAGCGCGGCATTATCGCATGATTCACACTTCCAGCTGCACTACTTGCTCATAACGGGCGAACATGTATGACCATTAGTGGCTGTTGGAACATTTTTCTCGAATAGAAAGGTATTTTTTGAAAGTACTTTACATCGTTGGGTTGGCTGAGTCCGAATAAATCCAGTCTATTCTCGTTCCATTGTTTTATGATACGGCTGAGCTGATCCCGTTGAGCATGCGTAGAGGACATATTTGCTGCGTTTGGTTGATGTGAATGAATGAGCCCCGACATCAAGAATCAGGAGAAGAAGATTAGTTTAGCACGCACAGATGTAGGCACCAGAAAAGAAGCATGTGCTGATCCTGAACCAAATAGCGATGAAATCATTCAGTAATAATCAATAAAAATATTTTCAAAACAAACAGCAACGACAGACAAGCCACACAGCGGTATTAACTAATACGCAACCAAAACAACCAACAACCAAAACAACCAACGTGGACTTCCTAAAAAATAGCTCCGCCTAAATAACACACTAGTTGCGCGCGTGAAGAACCATGATCAATCAATCAATATAACCTTATCGAAATTGTGGGGTAGCGTGGGGACAGTTGGTCCAAACACATGCAGTAATGTTTGCATCCAACAAAAGTATAGAGTGTCGCGCTCGTGGCGCAGGCGGTAAGACGGGCTGCGTCCGATCTGCCGTCCCCTGCGTCATGAGTTCCCACTCTCGCCAGGTGGGATTAAAGCGACTGGCAACCCCAGCGGCAGTATGCGCGCCCGCTCGCTGGCTTCTAAAGGCACCAGTGCTTTCCTTCGGGTCAGCACACCCCGACCAGTGACGCGTGACGACGTGACGAATGACTCCCGTGACGACTTTTAGTGTTCACCAAAGAACGCTTGTTGCGGCTGTGTGGGTAATAACTAATACGCAACCAAAACAACCAACAACCAAAACACCCAAATCGCACCCAACGTGGACTTCTTGAAAATAGGATCTGCCTAAATGGCGCATACAAACAAAGTGGCGCAACAGACATTGTCGAAGCAACAAATGGGCTGGGTAGCATGATAATATTTGAGCCAGCGTTTGCAATAGGGTAGTGCAGGGTAATTTGGGGGTGCAGGGGGTGCATGGTGGATGTGGGGTGCATGGTAATATCTACTTTGCACAGGCACATGGACAGACAGGCTAAGGCTGAGGCTGAGGTCTACTCCTCTGAATCCAATACCTAAGCCCTAAGCCTAAGCCTCAGCCTGAGCTGAAGTCTGCCCAAGCGCCTGCGCAAGACATTTCCATTCACCACCCAGCTCTCAGTGCCCAGTAACTTCAACACCTAGAATTGCAATCCATATTTTCCATGCGAATTCATGCTATTTTGTTGGAACGCCTATGACATTGGAAGTTTTCCATTTTTTCAGTCACTCTATACTTTTGTTTTTTTTTTTTTTTTTTGGCGAGACCGTACCCCACAGGGTCGGCTGTAGGTGAAACCCACCTAGTCTCCTCCGAACCTTTAACAACGCCCGTTATGGTGGGCCAGTCCAGTGCCGCAAGGCACGACCAACAATGGCCCGAACCAGGGAAGGGCCTGGCACGAAGCCGAACAGCCATCAGCGACCACTGGTCGGGGTGTGCTGACCCGAAGGAAAGCACTGGTGCCTTTAGAAGCCAGCGAGCGGGCGCACCATACTGCCGCTGGGGTTGCCAGTCGCTTTAATCCCACCTGGCGAGAGTGGGAACTCATGACGCAGGGGACGGCAGATCGGACGCAGCCCGTCTTACCGCCTGCGCCACGAGCGCGACACTCTATACTTTTGTTGGATGCAAACATTACTGCATGTGTTTGGACCAACTGTCCCCACGCTACCCCACAATTTCGATAAGGTTATATTGATTGATTGATCATGGTTCTTCACGCGCGCAACTAGTGTGTTATTTAGGCGGAGCTATTTTTTAGGAAGTCCACGTTGGTTGTTTTGGTTGTTGGTTGTTTTGGTTGCGTATTAGTTAATACCGCTGTGTGGCTTGTCTGTCGTTGCTGTTTGTTTTGAAAATATTTTTATTGATTATTACTGAATGATTTCATCGCTATTTGGTTCAGGATCAGCACATGCTTCTTTTCTGGTGCCTACATCTGTGCGTGCTAAACTAATCTTCTTCTCCTGATTCTTGATGTCGGGGCTCATTCATTCACATCAACCAAACGCAGCAAATATGTCCTCTACGCATGCTCAACGGGATCAGCTCAGCCGTATCATAAAACAATGGAACAGAATAAATAGACTGGATTTATTCGGACTCAGCCAACCCAACGATGTAAAGTACTTTCAAAAAATACCTTTCTATTCGAGAAAAATGTTCCAACAGCCACTAATGGTCATACATGTTCGCCCGTTATGAGCAAGTAGTGCAGCTGGAAGTGTGAATCATGCGATAATGCCGCGCTCAGATTGGCGACAGGTTATTGACGGGTTATAAAAAGTTCATGCGTTTTTGCGGTGTAGTTGCTCGCTTTTCGGGCCTACAACATCATCATACGTGTACCGTCCGTCACTATCTTATTGTTAGCTTATATTGTATATATTCCCAGTTATGGCCCATTCACAACGGAGACATGCGCCGGGCGTACGCTCGGCGTGTCCATGGCTCGACACTCGCAAATGCCATGGATGCGCCGGGCTTTCGATACGTGAACCAACCATAAATAAGCTTTTATTTTTGCTTCTAGGAGCTGGAATTTCACGGCGTGATGCGCTTCTACTTCCAAGACTCGGGTCAGCGCGTGGCGACCAAATGCATTCGCGTGTCTTCTACGGCGACGGCGCGCGCGGTGATCGACGCGCTCGTGGAGAAGTTTCATCCGGACATGCGCATGCTCTCCACGCCTCAGTACTCCCTCTGGGAGCTGCACGAGAACGGGGAGGAGAGGCGGCTGAGCATGGACGAAAAGCCGATGCTCGTCCAGTTGAACTGGCACAAGGACGATCGGGAGGGCAGATTCCTGCTGAAGAGAGAGGGAGAGCAGTACCGACCGCCAAATGTACGTGTGTGCATGTTCAAGTACAGATTTGACCAAATACAGGGTACTGTGGGGTAAACCCGGCCACCTAAGCGCCTTTCAACTTGCTGTTTCAGCAAACGATCAACCAAATAGCTCATTTGAAAGAGGAGAGTTTATCAAGGAGTCGAATCGAGTGATACAATTGGTGTCTCAAATGGTTCATTGGTTGCTGAGATAGATAGGCAGCCCTGAATTTAGGTGGTCGGATTTTCCCAGAACCGGGTTCCCCCCTCAGTACCCTACATATGTGTTTATAGTCTGGCCAGCGAGAGTTGGCTATTGGACTCAAGTGGTCCTGCGCAGTTTGCATGTACTTCTGCTAAATAGGAATACACGAAGCACGGGCAAAAATCCGCATTTGTGTATCTATTTTACGCAACGCGCTTTGAATGCCATAGCGAACTCTTACTGGCCTGACTGACTATAGCTTACCCGGTGAGTACCCCTGTGGTTCATTGTCCGCTTCTACACGTCCTTTCGCTTTTGCTACAGGTGGCAGAGATCCAGAGTCAGCAGACGATGAAGCGTAAGCTGTCGCGACGCGAGAAGAAGGAGCTGAAGAAGCAACAAAAACACTCCGCCGCTGCCGCCGCTACGCATAATCTTAAAAATCTGAAGTCGGCGCGCAGTCAGGAGAATATCAGCGGCGGCGCGGGTGCTGGAGGGGCGGGGTCGCGAGCGCGAGAGGCGGAGGACGTGGCGGGTCGCCTGTACTCGGAGGTGGCGCCCAACGCCTTCACCCGAACCATCTCCAACCCGGAGATCGTGATGAAGAAACGAAGGGAGCGCAAACTGCAGCAGAAACTCATGGAGATGGGAGAAGGTACAGTAGTTGTAGGCGGAATGATCGTGTATGAAGATTAGGAGAAATATTAGACGACAACAAACAGGCCAATTTTTACTGGCACCGAGCAAATCGGTATTTTGTGAAGGTACAGTAGTTGTAGGCAGAAGTAATGTCAGGTATAAGATATTGAGAAATATTAGACGACAACAGACAGGCCAATTTTTACTCGCACCGAGCAGACCGGTATTTTGTGAAGGTACAGTAGTTGTAGGCAGAAGTATAATGTATGAAGATTAGGAGAAATATTAGACGACAACAGACAGGCCAATTTTTACTCGCACCGAGCAACTCGGTATTTTGGGTTGAGAAACAAAGGAGCCGACGAGTACGGTCGGACTGTACTCGCGTCTGCGTTTGGTTATAGGCGGCAGTTTGAAAGTGTACGGCACGGAGCTGAGTGCGGAGAAGGCTTATGTCACACTGCTGGTGTCGAACAGGGATCGCGCCTCCAAGATTGTCAAGGAAACGCTGGAGAAATACGGGCTGGATAAACGCGATCCAGCTGATTATTGCCTTGTTGAGGTACGTATGTAGGATACAGTGGGGTAAACCCGGCCACCTATGCTCCTGTGAACTTGCTGTTTTAGGAAATGATGAACCAAATAGCTCATTTGAAAGAGAAGAGTTGAATGAATCGATTGATATAATATTTGCCTCATTCGGTCGGTACATTGCTTGCTGAGATATACAGCCCTGTTCAGATTTTCCCATGGCCGGGTTTACCCCACAGTACTCTGCTTATGTATAGTACACATACTAACATTCTACTACAATCCTCTCTCGTACCACACGCCTGCGTTACGTCGCATGCTTCTCTGCGCATATAAGCATTCTACATACTGTACCTTAAAGATGGTGTCGTACATATGTCTTGCCTCTCAGGCTGTGCTTCCTCTGATGGACCAATCGGAGAACGCCAACACCAGAGGTCACGTGTCACCCTTGCGTCAGCGCATTCTGGATGACGACGAGTGTCCGCTGCTCACGCTGTCTCAAATGACGCCGGAGGAGAGAAGTAAGCTGCTTGCTTTTCTATCCGTTATTTGCTTCCTGTGTACTGTAAGGCCAGTAGTGTACGTAAACTAGTTCTAGGTATGTAAGGCGAGTTTAGCCAATCTGTCCCCGGACCGGTCCCTGGTGGTGTGCCTAAAAGTCCACAGCTGTGTCCGAGGGTAGCGGGTTCGATTCCCGTTCGGTCCTATTTCTCTCCCCCCTTTTCGGGTCCCGGCTATCGCCATACGGAACGCGGCACGTCACAGTAGAAAGCACGTGATTCACATTAGCGCGTGTGTGTGTGACAGGTTGCGTGATCTTTCACGTGAAACTGAGGCCTCCGGATTTGCCGCGATACAAGCGCAAGAAGGCGCGGCCTTCCACTTCCTCAGGATTGTCAGACTCGGCTGGCGCTCTGCCGTCTTTCCTGGAACTCAACGCTGGTACGTAGCTATCGTGTGGTATCGCACATACTATAGTCTGGCCACTGAGAGAGTTCGTTATGGAACTCAAGTCGTGTTGCGTAAAATAGAATCACAAATGCGGATTTCTGTCCGTGCTTCGTGTACTCCTATTCTGTAGAAGTACATGCAGATGGCGCATGACGACTTGGGTTCCATAACGAACTCTCTTTCTGGAGCTAAGCGCTAGTACTGGATCGCGAGGTAACCACGCCGATCAAATATAGCACTGAAAGTGAAGGTTAAATCAGAGGGGTCACCTCGCGACCCAGTACCAGCGCTTAGTGCAACTCATGAATAGCTGTACTGCATGATGCGTTTGTGCAAGGACGCTTTTACTTGGGTGTTTTTTGCAGATGGTTCGCTGATTCAAGGCGGAGAGGCGCGTCTGATTCCGATTCAGCCCAACGTCACAGAAGTGGGCAGCGATCGCGCCCTGACACAAGCCGCACAAGGACTTCCGGTAAACTACGCTAATAGCTAATTCACAGGGCGGCTCCTATTGT
This sequence comes from Epsilonema sp. ZAB3_2, assembly GCA_030247985.1. Classification (NCBI taxonomy): domain Eukaryota; kingdom Metazoa; phylum Nematoda; class Chromadorea; order Desmodorida; family Epsilonematidae; genus Epsilonema; species Epsilonema sp. ZAB3_2. The sequence continues at coordinate 66,793 of JASAMW010002838.1, forward strand.
ATCTGCTCTGATCGTTTTTTCTTGTACGTAAATGCCTATGGTTTTCTGACAATGAAGATATATTTTGCTGCGTACGCGTGTCGATAGCTGTTAGTTCGCTATGGGACTCTAAGTCGTCCTGCGCAGTTTGCATGTACTTCTGCAAAATAGGAGTACACGAAGCCCGGACAGAAATCCGCATTTGCGAATCTATTTTACGCAACACGACTTGACTTCCGTAGCGATCTCTTGTAGTAGACAGATTATAGGGCGTATGCTGTCGTAGGCAGCCACGATCCTGTCGGTCGTTACGCCGGACGCATCGCTGAGCGTACGCCGCCTATGTGAACCATGCCTCGTTTCAGCTGTTCGGTCCCTACGTGCATCCGCGTCACTGCGTGCTGACGTACATGGAAGGCGTGGTCACCGTTACGCCTTGTACACCCACGGCGGAGATACAGGTGAATGAAAACCCGATCGGGGGAGACGACGTATTCTGAAGCACGGATTCATAGTTCGAATCGGCCGCTCCCACGCACTTCGATTTCTCGAGGGAGGAGGCGAACTCGCCGCGGAGCCGCCTACCCCTCTGCCACGCAGTCAGTCCATGCCGCTACAGTAAGTCCGGCTTTTCAGTGATTGTTAGATTACTTACGACGCATAAACAGGGAAACCAGGAGTCGTCGGGTTTGCTCTACCAGGATGAGTTTGTAGACCTCTGTGGTTTACCGTATTTACCCCTCTTTTTTTTTTTTTTTCCCCCCCCCCCCCCCCCCCCCCCTTCTCCACCGGTGGAGCTAAAACCGACGACTGAGAGAATGTGAACGGCATGCGAGTAGAGTTAGCGTGCATGAACTTGAATGAGTTCACCAGCTATTTCTGCTATAGTTTTTACGTCTCTCTATCTTTCTTACTTTCCTGACTAATATTGATTGGTGATGGCGAAGTGTGGATGTTGCTGAGGTGACGGTACGTACAGTAGGTTACATGTACAGCTACGTAACTCGTAATGCTCGGCATGTTTTGTCTGTGTGTATGGCGGTGGTGGTGGTGGACGTAGATAATTTTTCTCCCTGCAGAAGCGCTGAAAATGAAGACGCTAAGGAAGCTGGGACGGTGGAAGAAACTACGTTCGGATTGGATGGTTCCATTCAGACCATGTTTCACCATCACGCACCGCCTGACCCGCGAAGAAAGTGTAAGCCGCATTGTATCTTCGCATGCAGTTTAGTTTGCTGGCTTGCGCTTCGGTTTGCTCCACTGCACTGTCTCATACGCACACATTGACTGGCAC